>APFE030418540.1:30692-66130 GCA_000404065.3 Pinus taeda
TATCTTACAATGAATAAAATTATGGGTACTTCCCGAATCAATCAACACTATTACATTTTTCTTCTTGATATGCCCTTCTATCTTGATAGTTTGAGGAGTGGTAATTACAGCCAATGCATTACAAGATATGCTTGAATTCATTTCTTCTTTTTCTAGGGTTTGTTCCTTGCATATATCTTCTTCTTTTGACATTTCTTGTTCCTTTTCTTCCTCCTTTTCACAATCAATGCAAAATAATTTGTTCTCTACACATTTATGACCTTTATTGTATTTTCTATCACAACTGTAACAAAGCCCTTTTGATCTTTTCTCTTCCAATCATTGTGGTGTCAACCTTTTAGGTTGTGGATGGCTAGGGGTAGTAACACTTCCTTCTTTATGATTGTGAGTGGTAGGCTTCCTTGTTGCCATAATTTTGCTTTCCATTTTTCTTTCCAACCTGAATGCCTTCTCCAATGAATCTGGTTCCAAAAGGCGAACCTCATTTTGGATGTTATCTTTTAAAGTCCCTATGAACACATCAATCCTATGCTCCTTTGGAATATCTTTCACCCTTATATTCAATTTTTGGAAGTCTTCAATGTGCTCCATCATTGAACCCTTTTGTTTGAGATTTATCATTTGGCTAAAAAAAGTGTTGTTTTTTGTATCCTCATAATGTGGTATCATTTCATCTGTAAACATAGCCCAAGTGACAATTTATTTATGAGAGCAAATCCATCAATACCATACAAATTGATTTGGTTCCAAATATAAAGTTGCAATGAGTACCTTTTGTGTGTTGTGCACATTATGGAGATCGAAAAATTTCTCCATTTGTAGTATCTATGTTCCAGGATCCTTGCCATCAAATTTCCTCATATTGATGTTTGGAGCATGGTGGTTCTTCGATCCAATGTTAGAGTCTATGAAATCATGATTAACATTTATTTTGTTCTCATCATGAGTTCCCTTTCCTACCCTTTCACCATTAGTAAGGATTTCTTATAGAAACTTTGTCAAATCCGTCTTCAAATTTGTCTACAAATCTTCCATGCATTTCTTTAAATCATCCATCTTAGCTTCCATGTCGTCCATCTTAGCTTCCACGCCATCTATCTTAGCTTCTACGCCTTTATTTAAACCATCCATCTTATCTTATACATCTTTCTTTAAACCATCCATCTTATTTTCTTTTACTTTTTGTGCGAGTGAAATTTGTTGCAATTGGTCAAGTAATTTTGATATATCATGTTGCATTTCTTCCTCTTCTTCATGAGTCATGCTAGAGATTTCAGGTTGCTTACTAGGTGTTTCCATTTTCTTTATTTGGGGCATTAATTACCGATAATAATGCTTCACTATGCCCTTTGAATTCCTTAAACTAATTTTTCAAACAAAGCTTATGCAAAAAAAAACTACACACTTTTCTTCACTCTGTAGGTGCTCGATATTGAATCTGATGTGTTAGCAGCTAAATCTGCTTTAGGCTGAAGGAAGGCAAAATTCAGGGTAACCACAAACCACGCTCAGTCTGGTAGCTAGCCCTACCAGAACAGGCGAGGGCTCTCTCTGTTTCATGCTCAGTGGATAAATAAACGATATGGTCTGAGATGACTTACAGTGAATATTGATTTTAGGCTAGGTAAATAAATATGGAAACAAGAGGTAAATTTTGATAAATAACTGAGCTTCTGGGATGTATGGGAGAAACAAACTAGAAATGAGCAAAGAATTTAACACAAAGGCACAGATTACTTCGTGAGGCAAGACAGGTAGAAAGTCTAGCAATTAAATTTGAAATAAAGCAGAATGGAAAAATTGTTTAAGAGGGTGAAAAGGGCATAAACACATGAATCCTTTTCAACAGAAGAAGAACACTTAACGTGAAACTTTCCCACAGGCAGAGCAATAAACATGAATTCTACCTTATCTTACTTAGAAAATTTCACTGGAAATGAATATGAATGAACTGTGAAACATAACGAAATACATACGAAACATAAAGAGAACACATTTGCTACACTCAAACCACATGAATCTCATGAGCTAGAGCTGCTGCCTTTCATTAATTCTCTATCAAAATATACAATGAAGAACTGAGTTTCTCTCCCACAATCTCCCAAAAATTACAACCCACCTTTTGCAAATGGTTTTGCCTACAATAAATAGACTATGCCATTGGGAAATAGAATGACCCAGAGTTGGGGATTCTTTCAAATCATTACAAAATGGAAATGCAAATCCAACCATTAATGACAGGTGCAACGTTACAAAAATGACAAATTGCTTGAGTGATTGTTTGCCTTCCTTTGCCACTGGGATAGGAGCCCACCTTTAGTGAAAATACTTTTTAAACATTGCCTTAGTTGCCGTGAAAAATATAGTGTAAATGAGCAGGCCCACTTGGAGAAAGTCACAAATCGAAATGTCGCAGAGCGGAAGTGATTTTGGCCTTTGGGTCCCTGTGCGCCGCGCCCAAATATATATGATCCGCGCCACTTTGGAGGCGATTTTGAGACACCTTCTGGAGTCCAAATTATGCCCAAGTGTGCTTGTTGGAAATCCTTGCCTATCTACTTTCCAACCCAAGTGGAATTTCTGAATTTGGTGCTCATTTGCCCCTCCAAAACTTCATTCTCCCAAGACTGCTTCGTGTGTGTCAAAATAGGGGTAGAGAGGTCATTTTTTGAGTGTTTTTGACCTCCTGGGGACTCAAAACTTGCCCAAACTTCTTGTTCATGCACCAACAGTCGTGATTTTTCATGATGAATCACAAATGCAAACCATTCTTGATTTGGAGTTCCCAATCCTAAGCATCGCGCCAGTGGTGTGGCGCACAGGGAGAAAAACCTTGTTTTATGCCCAAAATTTTGTCATGTGACCAAAATTGCCCCAAATTTTTTCAAATTTGGGCTGGAGGTTCTCTATGAGGTGCTATGTTGGGCCACAAAGGCTTTAGCCAAGATTCAAAGTCGATCTTGCTCTTTTTGCCTCTTTTGTGTCTTCGTCGCTCTCCCCAATTTTGCTTTCAAACTCCTTATCTGAGCCTTTGAACTCATATTCCGTGCCATGTAGTGATAAACCATCCACCTCAATATGTTTTTTTCCTTTTCATCCTTCTCTAACAGTCTCTCAAGGTGGATGTTGATACGTTCGAGCCAAGACTCTCGATCATTGCTAATCTCTTGCTCTAATGGAGTGAGCTCAATCCTCCTATGTTGGGCAGCTTGGTGATTCTCACAAATGTTTTGCAGCTCCATGATCTCATGCTGGTCCTCGAGTTGTTGTTCCGCTACTCCAAATACCTGATAATCCACTTAGCCCTCTCCAATTTGAGTTACAAGTCTTGGATCTCCGTTTGTTGCTCCTGGATGGTCCTCCTAAGTTTGGCACTCTCCACATCTATATCATCATCGTGAATGAGGATGAAGTCGGCCTCTCGTTCACCTAATGGCCCCTCATCATGCATGGGCTTCTTGCCCTTGTCCTGTACTTGTGTTGTCGATGTCGGAAGCGAGGCCCCTTCCACCCCAGGTGGAGATAACACTCGCTTTGCTGCTACAAACAAATGTCTATTGCCTCTCTAATATGTGATGAATAATAGAGTAGTAGTGGTCTCATGGCACTCATACTGATGAGAAAGACCACCTATCTCATGTTCAACCTCTGATAATACCTGTGAAGTGCTGAAGAGGTCACGGGAGATGAAGTCATCCCAAGTAATGCCCTATAATCCCAGCTGATGAACTACCAAAATCTTAATAAGAGCAAAGTGATAAACATTGTTAAGTTGCTGCTGAGGGGTTTTGTGTTGCATGAAGGTGTTCATCCTCTCTATGTTCCTGCAAATGAAATATGGGATGTTCATCATCCGTACCCTAGTAAAGTGCATGAGCAACCTGATGTGATAGGCATATAGACGAGAGAACCTCCCCTCACAGTTGAAATATTTCATGATCAACTTCATGAGTGGAGCATATTCATCTTTCAAATATCGAAATGGAAAGACTCTCTGGAGCTGCCTCAAGAAACTGGCCTTAATGTAAGGCTCATATTGCTGCCGATCAACCTTATGTTTCTTGTGCCATGGTTCTCCAACATTCGGTATGTCGGTTGCTAATGAGACAGTTTCAGGTGTCAGTGTCAAGGTGACAACGGCCAAGATAGAGTGATCTCCATGTAGGTGAAGCACAAAAAGACGAGCCAACTCATGATGAACTCGAACACTAGCCACCTTTTGACAAAAATCCAAACATGACAAATGCTAGAAACATGACATAGCAAGAGGGCAGGCCTGTAATTCTGTAAGTGTGGTTGGCTCATCCCTAACATGTTTGCCACTTTTGTGATGTCTCCGGGGAGCCTGTTCTTCTGAGGATGAATCACTTTGGGTTTCCACCTCATACTCCGATGAATGCTCAGATGCCATGACTGTTGTATATGGAATGTGCTTGGACTGCCCTTTGATGATGGTATGAAACTGTGTGTTGATATAATCTCTGCCACCAAGGGGAACAATGCAAAAGGGAGTGTTAGGAAGGGGAATAATATGATGGGATGAGGGGTTATGGGGAGAAATTTTGTTTAGGGACATGTAGGAGGGTTTGGGGATTTTTATAAGGTAGGGTTTTGAGGTGTTATGTTTGACAAATGAGTGGAGGGGATAGGGAATAGGGGTTTAGTAATGTTTTAGGGTAATGAAAAAAAATAGGGAAAAATGGGATAGGCGGAAGGAAACAATGGAAAGAAGGGGAAAAATGGAAGGGAGGAGGAACCTTGGCATCCACACAACAAATTTGCAACCCTAGAGCAATGGTTTTGATGTTTTCAAGTGGTAGGGTTTAGGCATTTTTTATTGTAATTATAAATGGCCATAAACCGTCATCACATTCATAAAAATACATGAGCCATCGAAATGTCGACCCTACCTATCAATTGGAAGGGATTCAAAGTCAATTTGATGCAATTGGGAGCAAGACCGGGCCTTTGTGGGTGTGTGCCGCGCAACAAACCCAGTGTGTTGCACTCTGTGTGTGCGTCGCACCCGTGTTAAATTAACATTGTGGGGTAACACTCTGTGCACCGCGCTCTCTATGTGTGTTGCACCCGTGTTAAATTAACACTGTGGGGTAACACTCTGTGCACTGCGCTCTCCATGTGCGCTGCGCCCCTCCGCCTGTGCGTCGCGCCCTTGAAAACTCCTCCAAACTCACCCAAACACATGCTAGCTCTCTCACAATCACTTTGCAACGTTTCTCTTTACCTTGGTATGCAAAATAACTATGTTTCTTGTAGAAATTCTATATAAAGACTTTGAAGTCATGGGTTTGATTTTTGTTTCTTCAAAACCCACTTTGCTAATGTGTTGTTTTGGCACTTTTTCCCTGATTTAATGCAACTCTGTATTTCACTTTTCCCTTTGAATTTTTAGCTAAAATGACGAAATTTTTGGCACTTTTTGCAGGGGTCGCATGACATGGCATTTGGTCAAGGAAACCATGACTGCGCCTGAAGAGATCAACCAGAGACTTTTTTGGAAAATTATCACAAATGCCACACTGTTTGACTTTTCTTCAAAACAGAGTTTTCAAGAACAGTCGTAATCTGTCAACATGACGATGAAAATATTTAAATCATAACTTTGTAAGGACCTCCCTCTGACCTGCATGGCTTTATTGGACATGGTTGAAGACCAAATTGACTAATCCCTAGACCTAATGACTGAAAATGACTCTTGTTCATTAAAAGATCGATCATTAAATGTCATGGACTTTAGTGAATATTGACAAAAGACCTAAGCCATCAGGTGCCAAACATGAGAGGAAATGACTAACACGACCTTTTTCGTCGGATTATGGCATGCCCCTAGCGGAATGCAGCTGAGTGAATGGAGCGAGACTCCTAAAAATGAAATGCAGAAAGAGTTTTGATCTCTGACGGAGGACTGACAAGACCGACTCTAACATGATGTACCTTTGTAATTTTGGATCTCCCAGGTTTTAAATTTCATCTTGTGGTATCCCTTTGTGTAATCTTTCTAACCCTACAAGTCCGATCAAGATTGGATTCTCCAACGAAGATTTATGCCAAATCTTCCACGATGACTTGAGTATTGACTGGTTCAATAGAGCGTATTTGTACAACATGCCGCGGGTCACTATTTCAACCTTAGGTTTTGAAAATGATACCCAAATGAACTAAATTTCGTCCTCTTTCTGTAACTTCTCACGAAAATTAAATTTGATTCTCATAGTGAAAGTTATGATGATTTTCCCAAGGTGACCTGTTTGGAATGTAATTCTAGAGCTTGCAAAAACCCTAACTTCCTCAGATCATATCTCTGAAAATATAACGAGACAAAATTTGAAATTTTGACCGGAGATTCAGTGCGATTTTGTCTCAAAAGAGTTTTTTTTTTTAGCTTCTAAAAAGTCACTGAAAACAAATTATAGCGAAAATTCCACGATGACTTGTTTGGAGCAGCGAAACCCTAGAATCCAAAGCTTTGATACCAAATGTTATGAAACCAGCTCACAAAAAGATAGAAAAAGATAGATGAATGCCTTAGAAATAAGCCTCTTCGAGGGGGTAACCTCCTTTACATTACACAAATGAACAATTCTTGGATACAACGACAATAGTAATGGGAGAATCACTAGTATTATAGGGACCTAACAAAGAGACGTTGTGATGTCATGTCCTATCCTATTAAACATTTTGACTTGGTCAAATTACATAATAATAATAATAATAATAAAACATTTTGAATGGTAAAATTACATAAATATTGAAAAAAAAAAAAAAAAGACAACAACAACAACAACAACATTAATAGTTGCACTGAGAGGCCCTCTCCAGCCCATTATGGGAGAGATATAGTAATGTAATATTTAACATTTTGTCTAAGTCAAATTAAATTAATAAAAAAAAAAAAAAAAATAAATAAAAGTATTAATGTAATATAATGCAAACATTTTAACGACTTCAAAAAAACTAAAATAACTTTATAAAAAAATAGTAATGAAAATAAAAATGGGCCATGGTATTGAGAACTCATGGTATTGACCCATGGTATTCATGTGGAATATAGCTTATTTAAAGGGGGGGATTAAACTAGCATATATCTATCTTAGCTCCATATCTACCAAGCACTAAGAGGGATCAAATTTATTTTCACTCTAAAAGAGGTTTACATATCAAGAGATTTGATACCTCTAGGCATTTCGTAGATTCAAAGTTAAGATAGATATAGGTTGGTTATAATTGTAAATGTAATTGGAAATTAAACCAACTTAGATCCATCTTAACTCTAGATCTACCAAAAGCTGAAAGGGATAAAATCTCTTGATATGTGTAACAAACACCCGCACATACATTTTTTTTTAAACCCATAGTAAAATAACATCATTATTAATTACCACATAACCCTTGCCATATTTTAATTAATGTTGATTGGATTAATTTTGGATGAAATATCTATGCATATAATGTAAACACATATATCCATCGCTATACATTGCAAAAACCAATATATTTCATAACACCACGCAATTAATTTGTTAGTATAGGTTGGCAGATTGATAAGTTGATTAGTTCATTCGTATCGCCCTTAGACCTTAGTCTAAAATTTAATCAACAACATATAGTTGATAAGTTTTCTCTTGAAGGTTCTTGTTTACTTAACCTATAGGTTCCCTCTGGTATTGGGTTAACAGGTGACCTAAAATGATGGTTGAATGATCTTCTACCATTGGTCTCCAGGGTTCTGATCCAATGGTTCACATTTCTTGGGAGGGAGTTAAGGTAATTGCACCCTACCCACACCAATGACTCACAAAGCATTTTCTTCACCATAACATCAGTGAAGGGATCTACAACCCTAGGTCATTTTTGTTGTATTCCCTTTCTCTGACCATTCCAGAAACCATAGAGGCTATCAAAGGTTCGATTCCTCTTTATAGGGATCAAAGGTTAGGGTTGATTCTATCTCTTGGTAGTTTGTAGTGAAGAAATTATTTTCTTATTCATTGTGATTGACTATCCTAAGTTTCCATGATGACAATAGTGATTGCCAAGGTTCTTTACCAGGGTTTTCCAAGGTAATAATTTTCAAGTTTATTGTTGATTCTTATTACATTTTGTTGTTTATTTCCCATTCTCTTTACATTACTATGACTTTCTAGAGGTAACAACCCCATTTGTTGTGGTTGTAGGTCCAACTCTTATGACACAGGTCAATTTCCAATTTTAGGTGAACCGACCCCTGTACAACTTCTCCAATTTCTCAATTTATTTTCCTTTCTGCCTTTTTTTAATGGCATTCACAACGTTGTTGCCTAGGTATTGCTTAAAAATGGTTCTTCTCTTTTTTTTTGGAGGAGAAAATGGATTGCAGGCCCCTTGAGAAGGGTTTCTATTTGAATGAATTACATAGTGGTTAATTGTTCTCTTGCGGTTGTAGATAGCTTGGGGTTACGAGTTCTGAGGGTTCGAGTTTCACCCTCTTCTTGAGTTATTTTGTAAATTGTCGGCTTAGTGTTTCGACCTAGGTTATTCTATTGTTACCAGAGTTCTTGTATTTTTCCATACTTACAATTATTATGGACTTTCTTGTTAAACCATAGCTTGGTATTTTTCAAAAATGGAAAAGTATTTTATTTTTAAAGGCACATTGTTACATTCTTGTTTAGTTTACTAGTTAATTATGTATCCATTCAACTATGTATTTATATGACTTGTTCCTTTGATTATTAACTCGTTCTATTTCACGCCCAAAATGGTAAGGACTTTTTCATTGCAGGGTTTCTCTCTGCCCATGTGGCAATAAATTAAAATCTAATGAGAAACTCAGATTGTTCCTTAGAAAATATTTAAATTGGCCCTTGTGCAACTAACTAGGGTTAAACTATAATTAACTTTGCGTGTGAATCCAAACCGAGATAATATTACTGTGTTGTCTTAACTAGTATTTTAGTTGTATTTTAGTTATATTTTAAATGTGTATGTTTGCTTTTGTGATCAGAATCTCCTTAGAAATTCGGCTATGGTACTTAAAGACTGGAAATTTGTATATTTTTGTATTGGTACCTTCCCTTCCATGCATGTAAAATAAATAAGAAATACTATTGGTTATGAATACCTTTGTTTTCTTTCAAGAACAAAAATACACCATTCATAACTCATTTCTTTATACTCACATGTTCCAGGTTCTTTCAATTTTTGACCTAACAAGGTATCCTAGTCCCTTGTAGTAAAAGAAACACAGTGGTTTTGGTATCACTCAGAAAATAAAACCCTTACTTTCACAATTATTTTTCTTAAATTCTCCATATAGGAGAGAAAATAAGCATTGGCATCAGTATTTAGAACCAGCAAAAAATTCATATTAATATTTAAACAGTAAATATTTCTCAACCATGTTTCGAACAGTAGATGACCTACGTCATAATTTCAAAAACAATAAATAATTTCTAAGCATTACTTATCTATTGGCTAATACCTCCAAGAAATAACTGGGAAAAAGACTCCACCTCCCAACCATTAATCCTAGCAATTACATCCAAACTCACCCTCGAGCTTCTGCAGTTTCAGAGTAGTTCAAGACAAAAGTATTTCTTTCTTAGACCTTTAGTCCAGTCCAAAAATATAACAGAAGGATTCCATTGGGTGCAGAACCAACTTAAGAATCCCCTTCCATAGTTCCTGAACAACGTCTTATTCTAGGTTATTTTCCTTATTATTTTCTTCTTCAATCCTCTCCCTTTTCTTGGTCAAAAATTTGAACCCATGCTTGTCTAGATGGGGATCATTTTATCTTCCAAGGATGAGGACATAAATGTCTAACTACTTGGCACTGAATATTTCCTCTCTTGGATCTTTCCCCATAACTTCCAAAGTTTATAAAAAGAGAATTCCTACTTTAATTAAAATAACTCATTTCAAACTTGGTCCAAAATTACTTTGCCTTACATAGTAAACTAAAAGAGTAAAAATTATTTACATAGATGAGGTGTTACATCTCCCCTTCCTTGTGTGAAACATCATCCTCGGTGTTTCTTTGTCTCTAGAACAGGTTTGGGTATGCTTCTCATATGAAATTTTCATCCTCCCAAGTAGCCTCTTCTGTGCTAACGTGTTTCCATTGCACTTTAACTCGGGTGATGGCTCACCTCCATAGCATTATTTCTCTATGTTATAGTATACGTTGAGGCTCTACTAGGAACTCTCCATCCAGTTTGACCTATTACATCAACCATACCACAATCAGCCCATGAAGATCATTATATTAATGCTAAAGTAAATCTTAAAGTGTTACCTAAACATCTTGCAATTCAATCATATGTTTAGGGTCATACACATATCACTTCAACAAGGAAACATGAAATATCTTATGAAATCTTATATGACTGGGTAACGTCAGTTGATATGCCACAGGTCCAATTTTTTCTAATATCTAGAAAGGGCCACAAAAATGATCGGAAATTTTTGCACAAGTAGTCCATCTTAAAGTTTTCTTCTGGGGTTTGATTCACACATATACATGATCCCCAACTTTGAATTCTCGATAGGTTCTTTTCCTGTCAACATAATTCTTTTGCCTATCTTGGGAGACCTTTAAATTTTCTTTCGTTGTCTTTACCATTTGTTCCATCTTCGCCAACATCTCCAGTCCTAACATCAATATATTTTTAGGACTATTCCAGTTCGTGGGGGTTCTACACTTTCTTCCGTATAGTACCTTGAAGGGGCTTATCTTCAAATATTCATGATAAATATTATTATATGAAAATTGTACCAAATGAAAATATTCCTCCCATTTGCTAGGCTACTACATGACATACATTCCTAGCATATCTTCCATTACTTGGTTCACACGTTTATTCTACCCAATGGTTTGAGAATGGTATGCAGTGCTAAACTGAATTTGAGTTCCCAGTCCTGTAAAGAGGGCTTTCTAGAATGTAGAGGTGAATTTTACATCTTTGTCTGATATAAATATCTTATGAATATCGTGCACTCGTAACACTTCTTTCACGAAAATGTCAGTGATTTGAATCGCCTTGAAAGTAGATTGTCCTGGAATAAAATGAGTTCTCTTACTGAGTTTATCTATGATTACCATGATGGAGTCATTGTGCCTTTTATATCTATGTAGTCTTGTGATGAAGTCAAGCATAATGACTTCCCACTTCCACTCAGGTATAGGTAATGGTTAAAGAAGGCCCACAGGGTGTTGGTGTTTAGTTTTGACTTGATAATACTCTAAATATCTTGCCAAATATTATGCAATGTCTCTGCGTATTCCTTGCCAAAAATAATATTTTTTTATTGTTGAAAACATATTTTGATACTCATGATTAGAAGTATAAAGGCTCTTGTGAAATTTGTCCAAAATTAGTTGTGTAACTGATATCTAGTTGTGGACATATATCCTCCTCCTAAAAGTTAACAGTTGATCCCTATTTAATTTTATTCTGACAGCTTTTCTCAGTTGTTAGTCCAATGGGTCTGCTACCATAGAAATTTATATTCTAGATCTCTTTGGGCAGATTCTTTAATTTTCTCCAGAAATTTAAATTCTATTTGATTATAATATAGCTCATAAACACAATGCAAATTTATGCTTAGTGCGTCTGCAACACAATTTTCCTTTCCTTTTAAATGTTTGATGTCAAATTTGAATTAACTAAGAAAGGAATTCCACCTTGCTTGGCAGGCATTTAAATTGGGTTAACTCCAAATCATAAGCATAATACCTCTACTCATGTTCCTTTAGCTTTGGTGACTCATATGTTATCACTTTCCCATCTTGTGTTAGTGCTGCTCCTACCCCTTCTTGATAAGAATCCGTGCAGACCACAAATTCCTTGTTTGGGTCAACAATATTTAATACAAGGGTAGTATTTAATAGATGTTTTAGTTGTTCAAAATTTTGTTGACACTCACTATTCCACTTAAAAACGTTTCCTTTCTTTGTAAGGAGGTGATGGGATATGCAATATGAGAGAAACCCTCAATAAAATGGAAGTAATACCTCACCAAATCCATGAAGGATCGTATATCGGCTACATTTTTGGCTATTTTCCACTCCATAATGGTTTTAATCTTTTCAAGATCAACAACTATTCCCTCAGCTGAAATGACATGCCCCAAATACTGAATTAGGGTTTTGTAAAAATCACATTTTCTAGATTTAGCATACAATTGATGGTCTCATAATACTTGTAGTACCATATGTAGGTGTTCCTTATATTCCTCTAAGTTTTTATAATAAATCATAAATCATCTATAAAGATAAGGACAAACTTATCCAAAAGAATGAAAAATACCATGCGTTAAACTCATGAATTTGTGATATCCTGACTGTAATTCAATATTAGAGAAAGTTGTTGCGCCTTTGACCTAATCAAAGAGATCGTCAATTCGTGGTGGCGAGTACTTATTTTTTATGGTTAATTTATTAAGTTTTCTATAATTAATGCAAATTTGTGATGTATCATCCTTATTTCTTACAAATAATACTAGATCTCCCAAGGGTGATATGCTAGTGCAGATATAGCCTTTATCAAGGAATTCCTATAACTACATTTTAAGCTCAAGTACACTCATACCGTAAAGAGTCTTGGATATTGGTGTTGCTCTAGGAATTAACTCAATGGTAAAATCAATGTCTCATTTTGGAGGCAACCCTGGTATATTCTCAGGGAATACATCAGTAAATTCTTGGATTATTGGTATGTATCCCAAAGTGGTGGACTTATCCTTCATATTAGAGTACCCCACTTGTATAGAATAATTCATACAACCCTTCCTAAGGAATTCACCTAATTGAGAGGAAGTAATGGGGTGTAACCTCATAGGTTTTCTAATTCCTTGGATATCTTGTTGAGAACCTTTTTTAGCAAGGTAACTAAAAGACTTTTCCTTACAATTTACTAAGGATCAATGTTGTTCCAGCCAATCCATCCCAATCAAAATGTCATATGATCCTACAGGCAATATGTTCAAATTAGCCTTAATACGTTGACTCCCTATTTCAATAGAAAAATTTGGTACCTTAGCATTTAGTAACTCTTTTGTTAGCTCCTGTAGCTAATTATGCCATCCAAGGGTTTTTAGATTTGTAAGTTTGAAAACCACATTTTCCACTACCTTGGGGCTGACATAACTTAATCTTACACATGGATCCACTAGAATAGACATATTGATTAAATAAATCACCTTCTAGCTCTAGCATAGTAGGTTGATAATCTCCTTGATGGTCTTCTAACGCAACATTGATCCTATGCATTCTTCTTTGCACCTCCCCCACTGTAGAAGCAGTATGCTTAGGCCTAGTACGAGGAGGGGAATTCTTATAATAATGGGGTTCTCCACAACCCCAACATTGTAGAGGAGGCTTCTGCATTTGGTTGGGCTCTAACTTGCTTGATTCTTCTGTATGCTTGGGTTTTGTTTTCCATCTAGATTTTTGTTCATTTCTTCCAAACACTTTGTTTGGCTAACTCTTCTCCGTGTTTTGAAAACTTGCAGACCTGGTGCCTTTGATTTTTTATAATTATTTTGCCCTTTATTTTAGCGACAACCTTTACCACTTTCCCATTTTTTCTTCATCTTCTTTAGAAAATTTGGGCCTTTCAAATTGCTTCATCCATGGTATTGGGACTATCAAATTCTATTATTTCCTTCATGTATCCAAGCATACTACTCATAAACTATTGTACCTTAGCACTTTCCTCCCAAACATATGGAACATATCTTAATATGGATGTAAATTTGGCCACAAATCTATCCATAGTTAGCTACCCCAGTTTCAAGTCGTGAAATTCTTTGGCTTTTTCATCACAAAATCGTTATTTCAGATATTTATTTCTAAAATTCTTTTGAAGCTCGTCCCCAGTCACATCTTCCTCCTCTATCCCTTGTACTGTCTTTACCTCCTCCCACCACAAGGTAGATTTCCCTTGAAGTTGATAGATAGCCAATCTGGATTTGAGGTTATTTTCATATTCATAAACCTAGAAGTATTTGTTCATATTAATCATGCAGGCTTCCGCAACTTATTTAGCCTCCCCATCAAATGTTGGGGGTTTGATTTTTCTAAATTCCCCTTGAAATTTCATTTTTGTTTCTTCATTCTCCTTTGATTAGAAGCATTGCTTGATTCTTCTTCATAGTTATCTCTGTCTCCATCAATCCTCTAGGTATGACTTCCTTCCAAAGGACTAGGCCGCAAGTCTGATGGTTCTATCTATCCAAAAGAATCTTTAAAATTATCTCTTGTTCACGCATTAATTTTTCATTATCTTTTCTTATTTGAACCATCTCAACCTTTAGTTGTTGGACAGTCTCAAGAAACACATTTGTTTGGTTATGTTGCTCCATGCCCAACTGTATCCACATTTTTGGGTTCACTTTAGGGATTGGTATAGAACTTGAATCCATCATTGCCCTTAGTGGGTGTAGACCTTCAACTCCTCTCCTCATCATGATATAATTTCTTGCTCTACACTCTCTCTGTGCACATAAACACACTCAATATCACTACATTTTCCCAATTAGGTCATAGTGTTGAAACCTGGCTCCAATACCACTTGTAATAAACACCCACACATAAAAACTTAAAACAAACACACACACACACGCACACAGTGAAATAACACCATTATTATTTACCACATAACCTTTTCCATATTTTAATTAATGTTGACTGGATTATTTTTGGATGGCATATCTATGCATATAATGTAAATACATATATCCATTGTTATATATTGAAAAAACCAATATATTTCATAATACCGTGCAATCAATTTGTTACTATAGGTTGGTAGATTCATGATTTTTTTAGTTCATTCGTATCACCCTTAGACATTAGTCTAAACTCTAATCAGCATCATATAATCTGTTTTCTTAACCTATAGGTGCCCATTGGTACTGGGTTAACCAATGACCTGAAATGATGGTTTGATGATCTTCTATTGTTGATCTCCAGGGTTCTAATCCGATGGTTCACATTTCTTGGTAGGGAATTAGGGTTACTATACCCTACCCACACCACCGAATCGCAAAACATTTTCTCCACCGTAGCACTGGTGAAGGGCTCTGTAGCCCTAGGTAATTTCTGTTGTATTCCCTTTCTCAAACTGTTCTAGAATCTACATAAGTTATCATAGGTTTTATTCCTCTTTTCTAGGGCACGGAGGCTAGGGTCGATGTTATCTCTCAGCAGTTTGCAATGAAGAAATTATTTTCCCCATTCATCGCGACTGAATATCCTAAGTTACCATGACGACATTAGCATCGACGAAGGTTCTTTACCAGGGTTTCCCAAGGTAATAATTTTCAAGTTTATTATTGGTTCTTATTACAATTTTCTATTTATTTCCCATTTTCTTTACATTACCATGACTTTTTGAAGGTAACAACCCCATTTTTTGGTGGTTGTAGGTCCAACTCTTCTGACACAGGTCGATTTCTAGTTCGAGGTGAACCAACCCCTATGCAACTACTCTGGGTTCTCTATTTATTTTTCTTTCTTCCTTTTGTTAATGGCATGCACAACGTCACTGCTTGGGGTATTGCTTAAAATGGGTTTTTGTCTTTTTGTCAGGAGGATAAAATGGATTGCAGGCCCCTCGAGGAGGGTTTTTGTTTGAATGTATTTCTAAGTGGTTAGTTGTTCTCTTGCGGTTGTAGATAGTTTAGGGTTATGATTTCTGAGAGTTTGAGTTTCACCCTCTTCTTGAGTTAGTTTGTAAATTGTCAGCCTAGGGTTTCGATCTGAGTTATTCTATTGCTACCAAAGTTCTTGGATTTTTCCATAGTACATTTATTATGGACTTTCTTGTTAAACCATAGCTTGGTCTTTTTCGAAAATGGAAGAGTATTTTATTTGTAAAGGCGCATTGTTACATTCTTGTTTATTTTACAAGTTATGATACATTCGGTCAACTATGTATTTAGATGAACTATTCCTTTGATTATTAACACATTATGTTTCATGCTCGATAGGGTAGCGACCTTGTGGTTGCAAGGTTTCTATCTACACATGTGGTGATAACTTAGAATCTAATGAGAAATTAGGACTATTCCTGTGCAAATCTTTAAATTGGCCCTTGTGGAACTAACCGAGGTTCAGCTATAATTAAATTTTCATGCGAATCTAAACTAGGATAATCTTACTATGTTGTCTTTATTGGTATTGTAGTTATATTTTAAATGCACATATTTTCTCTTATGATCAGAGTTTCTAAGGAAAGTCGGCTATGGTACTTATAGACTAGAAATTTGTATATTTTTATTTTGGTACCTTCCCTTCCATGCATGTAAAAGAAAAAATAAATACTATTGGTTATCAATACCTTTGTTTTTTTTAGCCCCAAGAGTTAGCTCAATCGGTCAATCAAGTGCCTCGCCAATGGGAGGTCACAAGGTCGAAACCCAAAATCTCTTAGGGTCAGGTTAGTAAATAGGCCGAGGGGTGTGACCCCATTTGGGTGGGGTCCACCCTAGCATTGTTCGATCCTGGACGTAGCAGACCCACTGACCATGGGTATCCGTGAACCAGTAGTGAAAAAAAAAATACCTTTGTTTTTCTTTCAAGAAAGAAATGCATCATTCATAACTCATTTCTATTTATTCACATGTTTCGGGTTCTTTCGATTCTTTGACCCAACAAGGTATCCCAATCCCTCATAGTAAAAAAAACACAATGGTTTGGGTATCACTCAAAAATAATTTAACCACTACTTTCACAATTTTTTTCTTAAATTCTCCATATAAGAGAGAAAGTAAGCATTGGCGTCAATATTTAGAACCAATGAAAAAATAAAATTAATATTTCAACAGTAAATAGTTCTCAACCATGTTTCGAACTGTAGATGACTTACATCATAATTTCAAAAAAAGTACATAATTTATAGGTCGTACTTATATGTTGGCTAATACTGCTAGGAAGTAACTGGGAAAAATACTCCACCTCCCCACCGTTGAGCCTGGCATTATGTCCAGACTCACCCCCAAGCTTCTGCAGCTCCAAATAATTTCAAGATAGAAGTAGTCCTTTCTTAGACCTCAAGACCTTTAGTCCAGTCTAGAAATATAACAGAGGGATTCCACTAATGCAAGAACAACTTAAGAATTCCCTTCCATAGTTCCTAAACAACGTCCTATTTCATTTTCTTTTCCTTATTATTTTTTTCTTCAATTCTCTCCCTTTTATTGGCCAAAAATATGAACCCCTACTTTTCTAGTTGGGGATGATTTTATCTTCTAGGGATGAGGACATAATTGTCTAACTACCTAGAACTAAAGATTTCCTCATTTGGATATTTGCCCATAACTCCCATAATTTATAAAAAGAGAATTCCTACTTTAATTAAATTGACTTATTTCAAACTTGGTCCAAAATTACTTTTCCTTACGTATTAAACTAAAATAGTAAAAATTATTTACACAATTGAGGTGTTAAAATATTCAAACCTCATTTAGAGTGAAAAGAGATTTGATCCCTCTAGGTGCTTGGTAGATCTGGAGTTAAGATGGATTTAGGCTATACTCTTTAATATGGGGGAGATGTTATAATATTTAACTACCGGGAATAGCCAGAAATGCCAGAACTGCCCAAATTTTCGAAACTGTCAAGAACAACTGGAACTACTAGGAACAGCCAGAACTACCAGGATTGCCAGGAACTGCCATGAATAGTTGGACCTGTCGAGACTGTCGGGAACTGTCGGGAACAACCAGAACTGTCGGGAACTGTCGAAACTACCAGCACTGCCAAGAACTGTCGAAACTGCCAGGAACTGCTAGAATTGTAGGAAATGTCGAAACTGCCAGAACTGTCGAAACTACCAAGAATTGTCGGGAACTGCTGACACTGCCAAAATATCTAGAACTACCGGGACTTTTGGGAATAGCCGAAACTACCGAGAACTACCAAGAACTATCGAAGCATCTATCTCTAAAGGAGAGCAGCATGGAAGGGACAACTAACTAACATTGGGACAGATGGTACTTAGCAGCAAATACACCAAGCATGCAATGTTACAACCAGCATGATGCAAAGGACAACAAGTATGCTAGGGGCAACAAGCAAGCTAGGGACAACAAGAAAGTAAGATGCAGCCAGAGCATAGGTCAATATGGCAACATGGTGTAACAATGGCACATAACGCAGTATAGTGATGGGTACAGTCATGATTAATGAAGCGTGATGAGATGTAGCATAGTGATGATGGGTGCAGCATGGTGTAGCACAATGAGGTGTAGCATGATGACGAAATGCAGCACAACGATAGGTGGAGTCACCTTGGAGAATCAGTTGAAGCAGCATGTCTTCAACTGATCTCATGTATCATCTTCTTAGAGATGATCTTTGTTCTTATCTAGATAAGTAAAAGTGTTGACTTCTATTGTAAATGTATTATCTCTCTCTCTCTACTAAACTATTGAAGAACATATAAGAATAATTGATCAAGGGTTTCCCCATATTGGGGTTTGTCCCTAGCTAGTGCCACATCTTGTGTCCTCTTGTCTTGGCTTGTCTTCTGTGATTTATGTTTATGTTCTATCTGCAGTTTACATTAATGCTGATGTGATTGCTAATATAGAAAATATATTGAGCTAACTGTGAAAATTGAAATAAATTGCTCTAAGCATATAACATACCTAAAATTAACATGGTATCGGAGCTGAGGTGAAGACAATGCCCAAGCAGGAGTGAAAGAGCAATCACTGAAGACAGTTGGGAAAGGAAAAAAGGATCAGTGGATTCCTCATCCCTCTTCAAATTCACCGAGGGTGAAGTCGAAGCAGAGAATATTATCAGAATAGCACAACGGGCATTTTTGATGGCCTACCTAAAGATCACTTCGTTGGGAAGTATGGATCTTAAGGGTGGAAGGAAAGGCATATGCCTTGGTTGCAATAAGTTTGGCCATTATGCGAAGGAGTGTCTGAATGGCAGAGACACATCCCTTGATGAAGATAACAATCATTCCAGGGACATCTTCAATGATCAAAGGAATGACAGGTAATGCAGGTCATCAAGGAAATGGATGACTCTTCAAAGAAAGCAAGGAACCCTAGGTATGAAGAATCAAATGTTGTTTTTGATAAGATAAAGGAGTGTTATCTTGTATTATCCCTCTCCTTCAAATTCTTTGGGAATCTAGCTTATTGATTGTAGCGTTTCAAGGAACTTCATTGGATAGTAGGGTGCACTCTCTAATTTGGTAGAGATGGAAAAAATCGTGGGATTATACTTGGAGCCGATGCCACTTATCCTAGAAAGGGTGTAGGGAATGTTACCCCTCAATTGAATGAAGGTAACTCAATTCATTTACAGAATCTCTTTTATGTACCTGATCGCAAGAAGAACCTAGTGTCCATTTCGACAATGGAAGTCAAAGGTTACAGGGTGGCACTCATCGATGGAAAGGTACGTGTTTGAAAATAGAATTTTCAAAGAAGATTTTGAGTTCAGGGTTGTATCAAGTTGCAGGAAGTCCACTGGGGACCATGTCCATTCACACATAGCACTGGAGGTCTGTGAGTCAGATGGTGATAGGGATGCTTGAATTCAAAAAGAGCATGAAAGTACATGTCTGAGATGTACCGAAGGAAAATCTTACAAGGGGACCATTCCCCTCATGTAGCAGGTCCACAGGTTTGGAACAACTCGAGGGGTTTGAGATTGATGATCAGGAATCTCACATATACAAGTGGAAGAAAGCCCTCTATGGCTTGAAGAAAAACTCCCCGACCGTAGTATGAGAGGATTGATAACTGACAGATGAAGCTGAAATTCACTAAGAGTGAAGCTGATCCAAACCATTGTTTGAAGGTTGTGGATGATAGATCTCTCATACCAGTACCTTATGAGGATGACCTATTTCTGACAGGTGCAGACCCTCTCACTTGCAGAAGTAAGAGGGAGTTGGATTCCGAATTTGGAATGGTAAACTGCTAGCTCGTGACTACCTCAAGGATCTTAATTTTCAGAAGTTATATGGTGATGATGCCGGACCAGATTTGGGAAATGCCTCTAAGTTCCATAAACTCATTTGCATTGATGTTCTTGGTGAACTTCCATCTGGACATATGTTTTGCAATTAGCATGGTGAGCTCATATTTGGTTTAACCTCACTGGATTGGTGCTAATAATCTTTTGAGATATATTTGGGGCATAATCTCTCATGGATTGAGAAACACTGCCAGAAATATGAAGCTAGATGATTATTCGAATGCTGACTGGGGAGACAGTGTGGAGGATCACTAGGGCACTTCTCAGCACTGGTTCTCTTTGGGTTCTGCTTTAATATCATGGATGAGCAGGAAGCAGAAGTCGGTTGCTATAAGCACCACTAAGACCGAATACATAGCTATGATTATGATCTCGTATGAAGTTGCCTAGTTGTGGAAGCTCTTCAGTGAGTTGTTTGTACACATGACAAATACCACTGTGATTCTCTGTGACAACCAAAGGGGGGATTTGATTAGTTCTCCTGTGGGTCAGGATGATTAGTTCTCCCATAGAAACTGTGGAACAAGATGATTAGTTCTCCTGTGGGCCGGGATGATTAGTTCTCCCGTGGAAACTATGGAATAGGATGATTAGTTCTCCTGTGGGCTGGGATGATTAGTTCTCCCATGGCAACTGTGAAATAGGATGATTAGTTCTCTTGTGGGCCAAAATGATTAGTTCTCCTGTGGCAACTATGGAATAGGATGATTAGTTCTCCTGTGGGCCAAGATGATTAGTTCTCCCGTGGCAACTTTGGAACATGATGATTAGTTCTCTTATGGGCCGAGATGATTAGTTCTCTCGTGGCAACTGTGAAATAAGATGATTAGTTCTCCTATGGGATGGATGATTAGTTATCCCATGGTGACTATGGGGCAGGATGATTCATTCTCCTATGGACAAGATGATTAGTTCTCATGCTGAGGCATCCTACCCTCGCAGTCTAGGACTCATGGGAAGTACCTCTCATTGATTAATAAGCAAGGAAATGGGGTTAGGGACCATAGTAGTACTATCGATGGATGCATCGTTATATCTACTGCACTCCCTATGCTAGGATGACCTCAATTGATTTGGGATCAGTGAAACTGATCTAGGATCAGTATGTGTGGTTTGAGACACTCTCTTGTGATATTGATCTGGGGTCAATAAAACTGACTTCGGGTCAGTAAGAGTGATGTGACACACTCTCTTCAGATGAAATTGACTTCGGGTCAGTAGAGAATGGTATGAGACATTCTCGATCAATTCTTCTTCTTCATGGTTCAGCAGAGCAGATCAGAGCAGAGCAAAGCATAGCAGAGCAGTGCAGGGCACTGATGGCAGAGATAGTACAGTCGGACATATGGATCAGCAGATGGAGTTCTCCGTGATTAAGAGGGAGTGCTAAAATTGGAAACCAGGGCCAAACTCCATGTGGGTCATCTTATTAATGGAAGCTAATATTTTGCTTGGATCTCTCTCATTGAGAGGTGTAGGATTGATCTAAAGATCATCCGATTCTGATAAATATTCATGGAGATATGAATTTATTTGTGTTATAGGACAATTCATCAAGGTCGGCCAACAACCAAATAAGCCCCACTTATGCTCAACGTTTTAGTATAAATAGAGGTGGCCTTCAAATCATTTTCAAAAAAACACTTGGGATCTCTTCCTCTCTACTTGTCTTTGGGTTTTAGTAGGAGGAGAGATCCTAAGGGATAACGCTGCCCTAATCTAGAGGGCAGAAGACCAAAAACTGCCGGGAACTAATGGAACTGTCGGGAACTGCCAGGAACAGCCGAAACTGCCAGAACTGCTGAAAGTGCTGGAACTATCAGGAATTTCGGGAACAATTGGGAATAGTTGGAACTACCAAGACAATTGGGAACTGTCGAGAACTGCCGAGAATTGTTGAGAATTGCCGAAAATTGTCGAGAACTGCCAGGAACTGTCAGAACTGTCGGGACTGCCGGGAATTGTCGGGAACAGCCAAAACTGCCGGGAACTACTGGAACTACCGGGAACTACCAAAACTACCAAAACTGCCAAAACTACCAAAACTGTCAGAATTGCCGGAACTACCGAGAACTACCGAGAACTGCTGGAATTGCCAGGAACTGGCGGAACTGCCTGAACTGCTAGAACTACTAGGAACAGTTGGAACTACCGGAACTGTCGAGAACTGTCGAAGCATCTGTCTCCAAAGGAGAGCAGCCTGCAAGGGACAACTAACTAACATTGGGACAGTTGTATGGTACTTAGCAGCAAATACACCAAGCATGCAATGTTACAGCTAGCATGCAAGGGACAGCTAGCATGCAACAGCAAGCATGCAAAGGACAACAAGCATGCTAGGGACAAAAAGAAAGCAAGATGAAACTAGAGCATAGGTTAGTTTGGAAACATGGTGTAGCAATGGCACATAATGCAGTACAGTGATGGGTACAGTCGTGATTAATGAAGCGTGATGAGATGCAACATAGTGATGATGGGTGCAACATGGTACAGCGCGGTGAGGTGCAGCATGATGACAAAATGTAGCACAATAATAGGTGAAGGAGTCACCTTGGAGAATCAGTTGAAGCAGCATGTCTTCAACTGATCTCATGTATCATCTTCTAGAGATGATCTTTGTTCTTATTTAGATAAGTCAAAGTGTTGAGTTCTGTTGTAAACGTACTATCTCTCTCTCTCTGCGGAACTATTGCAGAACATATAAGAAGAATTGATCAAGGGTTTCCCCACATTGGGGTTTTTCCCTGGCTAGCGCCACATCTTGTGTCCTCTTGTCTTAGCTTGTCTTCTGCGATTTATGTTTATGTTCTATCTGCAGTTTACTTTAATGTTGATGTGATTGCTAATCTGGAAAAGGTATATGGCTAACTATGAAAATTGAAATAAATTGCTCTAAGCATATAACATACCTAAAATTAACAACTGTCTAACATTCCCCCCTTAATTCGAAGGGATGTACCAAATTCCAAGATTGAGAGCTCAAAATGCATAAATTCATCTCAGCCAAGAGTTGAATGCCTCTCAAAAAATGGTTTTTAAGGATGACCACAAACCAATATGGGAGAACTCAAGGTTTCAACCAACACCAACTCTGGAACCTTCATAGCAGTTCTTAGAGCAACCAAAAATGTGGTTTTAAGATGACCAAAAACTCTAGAACTATCAAGGCAGTTCCTCGAACAATTCCAAAGATGGAACTGTTCAATCAAGTCAACTCTGACTCAGGCTCGCTTGACATCTCGAGCTCAAACCTATATCAAACCATTAGCAATTCCCCCTTTGTCAGACACAGGGTGAGAAGTATTCTTCATCATTGCAAGGTTGGTCATCACTCTCGAACATATCCTTCGGTATAACCTATAAAAAAAAAAATTGTTTTTTTCATCCAATCCCAAGAAACAATCCATCTGAAATTTAGTTGCTCTCTTGCAATAGCCTTATTTCTGGAACATCTATTTGTATGATGATTTCGCTTTCCACAATGCTGACACGGGTGAAGATCAAAACACCGATCTTTCACATGTCCAACTCTGTTACATTGTCGGTATCTATCAACTTTTTATGGAACAACACCATCTAGAAATCTAGCATTTCAGAATTGTATAAGTTTAGCAAAGTCTGGAATGTGAAAAAATACATCCAAAATATCCTTGTTGTAACCCAAACCAATTCTGTGTTTATTGTGTGTAATCTCTTTCCATGAACTTATAACATGTTTCACATCATAACTTCTAACCTCATTCAAATTTTCTTCTGAAATCACTTGATTTCTCTGATCATTCTCTAACTAATGCTTGGGCACAAACAAACTATTTTTCTAAACAAGAACAGGTTCAAAATTCTTACTTTTTAATTCAGGTAGTTCATCTCACTACAATTGAGATTCTAGCTCCAAGATTCATTTTTGTTGTTAGCATTTTTCAAACATGATTGGATGTCAAAGAGTGTGTCCTTGATGACAATAAATTGTTCAATAACCGTAGAAAATCATCAAGTTTGACCATTTTCTCCAGCAATCAACTTTCAAAATTGATGCAGGAGCATCAAGACCCTCTTCATTTATAAATATGGAATAAAAAGGGGGGTGTGATAATTTTAAATATTTTGTTATTTTTAATAAAATAGGGAGTGTTTTTAGGCATAAAGCAGTGAATATGGATCATTATGGGATTAGGAAAGCTTTTCTATTTTAGAACAGGGAAAAAGATGGGAAAAAGCCTCAAGATGCTTTTTACCATATGTATGCATTGCATGTAGACTCTTAGAGCTTTTAGTTGAGTGATTCTAGATCATGCTTAGTTTTATAAATTATGAATCCTCAAAGACATTGAAGATCAGAGAGAGGGAGTGTGAGAGGTTTTCTGGTTGGGAGCCTTCGGGCAGTTTGTAAAGGGCCATCAATTCTAATTATCTGGCCAACACAAGTTTAGATCATGGGTATTGCAGGCTTGACTTGCATCAGGTGATAGGTATTGCAGGCCAGCCTGGCATCAAGTGGTATCAGAGCGGGAATGAAGAAGTTTGTTTTTTTTTAGGACTGAAGTATGGTGAATAATTGAAAGAAAGATCAGATTTTTAAATTTGATGTGCAAGCATACACAAGTGAAGAAGATTGCAGCAGTGGAAAGAAGACAAGATCAGGCAAGATCTTAAAGGTGAGATTATTTTTCTGATTTGGAATTTGTAAATGAAGTTTATGGTTGCAGAGAAGGTGGCAGTGAACCTGGCATTCAGCTGAAGGTTGAATAAGGAGGACAAGTGCAGTGTCCTAAAGAAGAAGGTGAGTTGAGGAGATAGCCTAGAGAGAGCAGAGGAGTGATCAAAAGGTTCCAGAGGTAGTGAACCAAGTACTTACCAAATCCGGAGGGAAGGAATGGTGAGGTAAGTTGCAGCAAGAGAGATTGTTGTTGCAGAGGCTAGTACAACTCATGGTGAGTGAGAAACTCATGAAGAAGCAGTCTGCGAGAAGCAGGAGGAGTTTTTCTAGAGGAGGAAGAGGTTCATAGAAATGCCACAGAGGTGAGATGACTGTTGGAGAGCGAGAAAGAAAGATTGCAGAAATAAAGGCACAATTACAGGTACTCGAAGAACGACTGCAAGAGGTGGAAAAGCAGAAAGGAAAATGGCTCTTTCCACTGAAGGGAAAGAGAGTGATTTGGCGAAAATTGCAGAGGAGGTTGAAGCAAATTCTCATTGCCTTGTTGGAAAAGGGGCTTAGAGTTCTTGTGCCAGAGATGAAATTAGAAGATTCCACATGCAGATCTAATCAAAGGGAAGTGTTGAAGGAAGCAGTCAAGACTAAAAAGTCTTGTGATTTAAAGACTAATGAATTGTGCATGTTTGCAGGTAAAGTACAGGGAAATGAACAAGCTTTGGAATCTGTCCAAGAAGAGTTAAATCTGAAGGTTGTTCAGATCGGTGACGAGGAAATGAAGACGAAAGAGTCTAATCAGAATGTTGGACCAGCTAATGATTGCTCAAGAGTTGTTGAAGTATAAAAGGTTATGTGAAGTTTCCAAGATCTACTCCTAATGAAGTTGTTGAATTATATAGAAAACTAGATCTCCAGATAAGAGAGTTGGAGAGACAGAGGACTTATGTGTTGAAATATTTGTTGGAGACATCTGAACCAGAGGAAAAAGTTGCAGATGAAATTGCAGATGATGAGCCAAAGCATGTTGCAGAGGGACAGGAAGTTTGGGAGGTAGCAACATTTATGGCAACAGCGGCAGCAACATCCATAATGACAGCTGAGACAACATTGATAACAGCAGAAGAAGCACTGATGCCTTATGATTTTCATTCTAACAATTGTTTTGTGAATACAGGTCTTATTGAAGAAGCTGGAGAAAATATGTTGGACAAAGAAGTTGAACTAATGAGGCGGATAATGATGAAGGAATCCTGGAAGAGACCAGCAGCAGTGAAACAAAGGAGAAGCAGCAAAAGGAAGACAGCGGAAGATTGCAAGAGTGAAGCTAGTGGAGCAAAGCAACATAAGGTGTGGAGACCTGGAGAAGAACAACAGACAAAAGCAGCGGCAAATGGAAACTTGTAGCACAAGGTGTGGGATCCAGG
Organism: Pinus taeda; assembly: GCA_000404065.3. Lineage (NCBI taxonomy): Eukaryota > Viridiplantae > Streptophyta > Pinopsida > Pinales > Pinaceae > Pinus > Pinus taeda. The sequence goes on from APFE030418540.1 coordinate 56,785, forward strand.
CATACACAGATACCAACACATAATCAGGGGATCATGATTAATTTTAAGGTTGGGTGTATGATGCAGGAGCATCAAGACCCTCTTCATTTGTAAATATGGAATAAAAAGGGGGGTGTGATAATTTTAAATATTTTGTTATTTTTAATAAAATAGGGAGTGTTTTTAGGCATAAAGTAGTGAATGTGGATCATTATGGGATAAGGAAAGTTTTTCTATTTTAGAACAGGGAAAAAGATGGGGAAAAGCCTCAAGATGCTTTTTACCATATGTATGCATTACATGTAGACTCTTAGAGCTTTTAGTTGAGTGATTCTAGATCATACTTAGTTTTATAAATTAGGAATCCTCAAAGACATTGAAGATCAGAGAGAGGGAGTGTGAGAGGTTTTCTGGATGGGAGCCTTCGGGCAGTTTGTAAAGGGCCATCAATTCTAATTATCTGGCCAACACAAGTTTAGATCCTGGGTATTGTAGGCTTGCCTTGCATCAGGTGATAGGTATTGCAGGCCAGCCTGGCATCAAAAATAAAGGGTGTCAGCTACCACCGAAAATGCACCCGTACACAATACAATAACGTTGTGATAAAAGTGAAACTATTGCAAACAAAATTTATATACTCTTTTTCTTGCCCAACCAAAATATCACAACCTCCAAAATTATCTTCTCTTTATAAAAATTAAATTACAAACACATGGATTGGATTTAAACTTATGACAAACTTATAACCTTGTGAACTTCAATACACCAAAATAACTCTTCTAACCACCATGCCCTTTTCCTTTCTTGATTTTATATTTCGTAAATTCTATAATCAATGCTCAATAAAATACAAAACCATGATGTCAACTTCTTATCTATCGCGGCATTCTAACCACTGACATTTAAAATTTCACTATTGAGGATAACATTGGGATGAAATGACGTGTAAGAATCCAGTCACCAATTTGTTATAGTAAAATTTCGCTTGGAACTCCTTCAGCATCAACTGAATCTAGACTTTCATTTTGCAATCTCATCTACCTTCCTCTCTTACAGAACTTCCACTTTCAATTTAGATATAACTATAAATATATACCAATTAATTAATTTCAAAATATTTTCAACTAAGAGTTCTGGTAAAATAAAATTCATTCAATTGCTTCTATCAAATTAATAACCTTTAATAACCTTGTTTATGAGAATAATTTAAACAAAATCACATAAGAAATAACTCTCTTCGATGAAGTTCGAATTAACTGCTGAAGCGAAACAGAGACTTCCCATGGCCTTGGACGACGGTGCAGCAAATGGTAATCCACACAAAAACAAAATTTGAGTGCACGTTAAATAGAAACTCAGTGCATAGAAATTCGACAAATTCAACTGGATAGTGTTCATGTTTTGGATGCAAAACAATATGTAATGGAAATACATTACTCATATACTAAAAAACCGTTACAGGAGTTATCAACCAGAGATTGACCGCATTCCCACTTCATTTCTTTTCTCAACCAGGTGATAAGAGAGGTCTTGAGTTCGACTCTTGAATTCTCCCTTAGATCTACTACATCATGAAACTCTCTTTCGATGGTGAATCTGCGTCGTTTAACCTTCAAATGAGTTCGACTTCGATGAGATTTTGGTTGAAATAGTATATAACAAATCGTCCCACGGATTAACAGTCAGGTAATCCGAATGTTAACAAGCGGAAGGAATGAAATGACATGTGTCCATTTTTTTGCATTAAAAAGTGTAAAGAAAGCGCCAAAGCAATACTTTACATATTAGAAGAAGTAAATCAAAGGTATAATTCAATAGTATTTCCACTATCTTTCGGCTTCACTCACTGGACACCAGTGATCAAATAATCTTTAATTTTCTGACATTTGATTTTCACACATCTTAATAGTATCCATCCAATTGTTTCTATCCACAAATTTTTTCTGTTTCAGTGGTTGTTCGATGTCAGGTTTGAAGGTATTTCTGACATCGAACTTATCATTACAACAATTGAATCCAATGTTTCACCTCTCTCCGACTAGTGTTGTCCATTAAAAATAATCACAAATCTTCGTAGCAAAACTTCCACTAAGCCCAATAAGGTAAGACACAAATTGAAGCCAATTAAGTACAAAAATTTTATCCCAAGGAAGAGTGTGACAATCTTACAGACTACGTGGTTCACATAGGAAACTTTGGTTGCGATTTTCACAAGTTCGAACAACAGTTTTTTCTTAGACAAGGCAGACATGCTTACTGTCAGGAGAGATAATCAACAAGTTTAAATATATTTGGTCTTTTCTGCATCTTTCATAATATATATCTATATATCTATCTCCATATTCCGGAAACACAGAGGCAAGGAAGTAGAAACAAGATAAAAAACATGTGTGGTTTGTAGAGGGTATAAAAAGTATGCTAGTGAATACAATCCATGACTCTGCACCTTATTTCTTTCATCATCGACAGTCTGTTGATGCCAAGTTTACTGGTCGCTATCGAAACCGTTAATCTTTTTTTAACCATCGAAATTTCCTTATCTATTAACGTAATGATCTAGAAAACTCAAACCCCTCTGCCTCTTTCACACATCACCTAGTTACCACGCAATGCAAAAAATGGACTGGTAGATGCAAACTAGTGCTCATGGAGGGCCACAGAACTAGTGACACAATTCAATAACAGGTAGATAGAACTACCTGTTTTGATATCACTATAAGACACAAGAACTAGAAACCGAATCAAATGTATATTATATGATCTCAACTAATGATGTACAATACGTACATATAATATATATAGGAAACAGTTGAATTTATTTTCGTGTGTTCTTAGACTCCAATAACTATTCAAACTGACCCAAAATTAATCCCGATAATTAATTGTCTAACAAATTGTTCTCTTTATTCTCCACTGTGTTCAGGATTACTTCCCAACAACTTCTTCAAATTAATAGACAGGACCCCTCTGTTTCAGCCATTAAAGGAAACTTCATTGGATGAGTTCAATAGTGCTCTCATGAAAGTTAATGGATATGTATAGATCGATAGAACCATTATGGTTCACATTATAGCCACATCTTCATGGCATTACTCTAATCAAATATTTTCAAAATGGTTGCAAACTATATTCATGAACGACTTGGTAACGGCTTGGTTGGAACTTTACCTGAGTTTGTTATGAAACTGATATCCATGGAGAAGATGGACCATAGCAAATCCTACCCTAATTCAACTCTTCCCACAATGGTTGATGTCTATGTCGATGTCTAAAGATTTTAAATACAAGAATTTCATATTTAATTTTTTTTAAATCCAATATTAATGGAGGTAATTAGCATTTCGTATATTCTAAATTTAAATCTAATATTAATGGAGGTAATTAGCATTTCGTATATTCTAAATTTATTATATAGTATCTTATTTTATATTTAAATCCAAAGTCCATTACCAAATATCCTGTACGGGTATATTTTTATAGCTAAGAGAATAAAACTAACTCATAAATTCTCTCACAACAAATATAGGATGCATTAACTCCTTCCCAACAAAATAGAGCTAATATAGCAACAAATCCTATTGTTGTCACCTACATGAGATTTTTGCTCAATTTATTAAAACCGAAAATCTCAATAATCTCCACCTAACAACAATTAGCCTGATACCGTGTTTCTTTATTATTTTTATCTTTTCTGCAAGCCAAGAGAAGCCAAACACCAATGTAGCTTCTCTAACAAAACTGGTTTCGTGAACATGTCTACACAGTTCTCCTTTGTATGCACCTTTTCAAGAGAAACTCCCCTTTCAGTGATAACCTGTCTTAAAAAATAGTACTTGATTGGTATATGCTTTGATTTATGATAGGCCGGATTCTTAGCCAAATGTATTGCACTTTGACTATCACAAAATAACCTGATGTTGTCCTGTAACCTACCAAACTCACCAAACAAACCTTTCAACCAAATCGCTTCTTTGCAAGCATGCGAAGCAGCTATGTATTCTGCTTCACTAGTGGATAAAGCAACAATGTTCTGTAGCTTTGACATCCAGCTAATAGCTCCACCTGCAAGAGTAAAAACATACCCTGATGTTGACCTTCTCTTATCGAAATCACCTGCAAAATCCGAATCAACATATCCACAAACAAATTCACTACTCCTGTTATAAGTGATACAATAATCACTTGTGCCTCTCAAATACCGAAGCACTCATTTCACTGTTGACCAGTGTTCTTTACCTGGATTTGCCATATACCTGCTGATAACCCCAACTACATGTGAAATATCTGGTCGAGTACAAACCATCGCATACATCAAACAACCTACTACATTGGCATATGGAATTCGAGACCTATATTCCTTTTTTTCATCCGTATTAGGATATAAACTAGAATAAAGCTTAAAATGGGAAGCTAAAGGGACTGACACAGGCTTCACACTGTTCATACCAAACCTCAAGAGTATTTTCTCAATATACTTTTGTTGTGATAGCCACAGCTTACCATTGCTCCTGTCTCTGAAAATCTCCATGCCCAAAATCTGTCTTGCTGCTCCTAGATCTTTCATATCAAATGTCCTTGCCATCTGAGTCTTTAACCTGTTGATCTCTACTATTCTTTTGCTTGCTAAAAGCATATCGTCAACATACAACACTAAGATAATGAACATGCCATCACTTGATTGCTTAAAATAAAAACAATGATCATATTCACTTCTTATATATTTTTGACTCAACATGAAAGAATCAAATTTCTTGTACCATTGTCGAGGCGACTGCTTCAGACCATACAATGATTTCTTGAGCCTACAGACAAATTTCTTGTTGCGATGTTGAACAAACCCTTCCGGTTGTTCCATATAAATTTCCTCATCTAAATCTCCATGTAAAAATGCAGTCTTAACATCTAGTTGTTGTAATGCTAAATCAAGCAAAGTGACTAATGCTAACACAATTCGAATTGAAACTATTTTAACAACTGGTGAAAATATCTCATGAAAGTCAATGCCTGCTTGCTGAGAAAAACCTTTTGCGACCAGCCTTGCTTTGTTCCTGTCCTCTATATCATGCACACCCCGTTTCAATCTGAAAACCCATTTACATCCCACAATTTTCCTGTCTTTCGGAAGTTCAACCAGATCCCATGTGCCATTCTTACCTAAGGCCATCATTTCGTCCTTCATAGCTGCTTTCCACTTTTCACTTTTCGAACCTTCTATAGCTCCCTGATAGCACAAAGGTTCATCATCGTTAGCAGTAAATGCAACTGAATTGAAGTAACATAATCATCATATCTTTAGACCTCTTTCACTCATATGGCCCAACCTTTGATGCCATAAACGAATAGAATTACTGTCATTTTTAGACACCGTAGACACATGATCTAACCCTGTTCTTCCTTCTAACTGAAATAGATCTCCTACCTTCTTAGCTTTCATTACTAGTAAAACACCTTTGTAAATTTTCATTACTCCACCTTGAATAACAGTTTTATATCCATTTGTGTCAAGTGCTCCTAGTGAAATTAGATTTTTCCTTAATTCTGGTACATGTCTTGCATCAGTTAAAATTTTAGTTGTCCCATCAAACATTTGCAGCTGAATACTTCCAATTCCCACAATGTTACATGTGACATCATTACCCATGTAAACAACTTCATCATTAATTGATTTATACGTCTTAAACCATTCTCTATGAATGCATATGTGGTTTGATGCACCAGAATCTAACAGCCAATGTTGATCATGATTTGACAAATTAACTGATAACACTTCATCACTCATACCTCAACCGGATGTCAAAACTGTATCTATCGTGTTTGATTCTTTCTTCTCTGTCGAAGAATCTTCTTTAGAAGTTTGTTGTCGCTTCCAACAGTCCTTCTTCAAATGTCTCGATTTGCCACAAAACCAACACTTTACCTTACTCTTCTTCCCTTTCGACTTTGAACGTGAGTCGTTGTGCCTACTGAAGCATCTTTCTTTAGAATGACCTCTGACCATCATTGCTTCTGATGTAGAGGTTTCTAAATTTGACCTTCTCCTTGTTTCTTCAGATAATAAAGATGCAACTACATCATCAAACTCAAGGGTTTCTGATGAACTAAGACTTTTAGAAGTAACAATATGATCCCATGACTCGGGCAATGAGCATAATAAAGTAATAGCTTTATCTTCTAATTCAAATTTTACTTCTACACTTTCTAATTGCACCAAGAGAGTATAAAAGTATTCAAATGATCAGTAATCGATGTACCTTCCTTCATTCGCAAACTGTACAACTGTCGCTTCAGGAGAATCCTATTGGTTAAGGATTTTTTCATGTACAGCTTGTAAAGCTTCGTCCACAAATCAGCAGCCGTTTTCTCTGACACGATGTTAAACAAAACATCATCCGCCAAACATAGTCAAATAGCGCTCAATGCTCTTTCATCCATCTCGGTCCACTCATCATCTGTCATGTTGTAAGGCTTTTTGGATTTTCCCATCAACGCCTTCGCCACGCCCTGTTGCACAAGTAGATCGTACATCTTTACTTTCCAGATCTCGAAGTTGTTTTTTCCATTGAACTTCTCGATCTCAAAACGAGCACTTTGATTTTTTGCCATATTGTATCAACCAAACAATCTCCAATTCCAACTTGTTAACAAATCAAATTAATATTCAACAAAAAAATGCCTTCGCCTTCTATTATACTGCATTTACCTTATCAAAAAATCTCTTTGTTGTACAAATTGCAAATTACAAAAAAAAATAGATAACAAAAAATTGCAGTTTTACCAAGGCGATCCTCGCTTGGCACGCCGAAAGGGTCTTGGCGCTTCCTTAACAGCAGAGGATCTGCACCAGAGGCAAAATCAGTTAGAGTAACAAGATTGGCGCGAATAAACCCATCGAATCCGCGCCAATCGGGATATTAGCGCTCTGGCACGACTAAACCCGTCGAATCCGCGCCAATTGGCGCGCCTATTTAGCAATAAACCGCGCCAGCCCGTTCATTGTCTAAAATTGGCGCGACTGTTTCACCCAAAACCGCGCCAATCGCCAAATCATCGAAAAACTCCACTTGCAGCAGCTCTGTTACACGCACCTTCTCCTCAACACGCTCTGATACCAATTATTGGAGCAAACAGTGCGCAACGGAAAATAAAAGACAAACACAGCGTAGAAAATCATACACAAATGACACAATGATTTAACGTGGTTCACCCAACCAATCTGGGCTACGTCCACCAAACAGAGGCATCGGCAATCTTATTATTAAACAGGAGATTACAAATAGTTTATTTCTTCACACACTCTCTCTACCATTACCAAATATCCTGTACGGGCATATTTTTATAGCTAAGAGAATAACACTGACTCATAAATTCTCTCACAAAAAATATAGGATGCATTAACTCCTTCCCAACAAAATAGAGCTAATATAGCAACAAATCCTATTGTTGTCACCTACATGAGATTTTTGCCCAATTTATTAAAACCAAAAATCTCAACAATTTAGTCGATCAAAATAAGATTACTAAGTTTTATATAAATAAAACAAATTTATTGCTTTGCCATCTATGGACACATCACTGACCTTAGCTCGTTAATGATCTTTTCAATACAATTGGAAATTAAGTAGCAATATAATAATAAAACTGAAACCAAGGTTTAGATCTTCACCATTCAATTTACAAAGTATATTCTATGGTATTTTCAATCATAAAAAAATACGAAATAATGGTTTATATATTTATTACAAGTTCCATCGGTTTAAATTGTTTTAATAAGATTTTTGAAGGTTGATAGAATTAGAAAATAAGTATGATGCTGTTGCTTTATAACAATAAATTTTAGGTTATTTAAGAGTTATCGTAACGGATTAAACTAGTTTAGATTTATTTTAAATTTTGGATTATTGTAATTGATTAAATTAGTTTATATTTATTTTAAATTTTGGATTTATCAAGAGTTAATAGAGATTAAATTTCTCAAGGTGTAAACATTTTGCATTTTTAAAGATTTGATTGTTCTAGGAGCTTGATAGATTTTGAGTTAAGATGGATCTAGGATGGTTTAACTATTAATATTTTATTTTATTTTATTTTTATTTCTATGTATTTCACTAATCCAATGTTTTAATTATAATTTTATTTTTTATTTTCATTTTAATTTTAATGTATTTTTGAATGGGTCAAAATGTAATAAATAAATAACGACAAATAATATCTTCATCGGATGGAGAGTGGTGCGGCCAACATTATAAATAAAATTAAAATATATATTTATAATATTCCGATTGTGAAATGAAAGATTTTTTTGTTATGTGATATTGATGAACCATGGATTGGCCAATGTATGGTTCGTATAATATCCATGGTAGTGGGGGTAAATATCCTGTTAAAATCTTGTCATATTGTAACTATTAAGTTGATGTGCTTATAAATTAATTTAAATATGATTACAAAATTATTTTAATTTATGTAGTGAAATAGATCTTAATTTATAACTCTTATTTATATATTATATATGTTAATGTAATAGAGGTGTAGGTATATCTCAAAAGTAATTATAATATTTTTATTTTAGATTAAGTAAAAAAATTATAAAATTAAATTCAAATAAAATATTTTCATGGTGAAATGAGTGATGGTTTTTTAGCATGTTTTATAATTGAGCCATCGTATTGGCCTATGTATGGTATGGTGGGGGTAAAGTATTATTTTGATTGTGAAATAAGATATTATTTTTGGGTATGTGGTATTGATGAGCCATTTTATTGGCCCATGGTATGGTATCATTAATAATATCATGGTAAAGTGAGGGTGAATATCTATGATTAAAAATCTTGTTATATTGTAACTATTAAGTTTTTATGTGCTTATTAATCAAATTTAAATATGGTTAGAAAATTATTATTTTTATTTATCTGGTGAAATAGATCTTAATTTATAACTCCTATTTTATATCTATATATTTTAATGTGATAGATGTGTAGAATATCTCAAAGTAATTATAATATTTTTATTTTAGATTTAATCAAAAAAAATTACAAAATTAAATTTAAATAAAATATTTTGATGGTGAAATGAAAGATGGTTTTCTAGCATGTTGTATTGATGAGCCATGATATTGTAATAAATCATATTTACAAGTTAATAATATTTATGGCAAAGTGCATGTGAATATCCATGGTTAAACATATTGTTATATTGTGTGAATATATGTGGTTAAACATATTGTTATATTGTATGTTTATTGCAAGTATTAAAGTTTTCATGTGCTTATTAATTAAATTTAAATATGATTATAGAATCACTACTCTATTTTATAAAGTAAAACTGATCTTAACTTATTATTGCTACTTATAAATTATATATTTTAATG
>APFE030418551.1:0-35179 GCA_000404065.3 Pinus taeda
AATCAAGTTTATTTTTCTCAATAAGCTATGTTTTATGGTTTATTTCATGGATTCCTTGATCACCATGATGAACATGATTTATTATATTAGCTATGTAGGTTTTATTTGATGTGTGCTTGTTTGTGATTGCAGGTTCTCTAAAGGAAACTCTTTCGGACGGTTGAAGCATGGTTGCCACAAACTAGCGTTGGACTTAAGGTAGGGTATTAACACCTCTTTAGTTTTTATTAATGAATCGTAATATGTTTAGAGAAAGGTAGATTTGCTTGTCCTACTTGTTGCTAGATATCTATTGATACTAGGGAGAATGGCCTTGTCCACAAGATCGATTTATCCGGCCAACAAATTGGTGACTCCACTGGGGAACTGAATTTGGTTTTTTGATTTTCCTTTGTCTTTGACTTGAGAAACTTGTCCTTGTTTCTAGTTTTTGCTTGATGTGTGTGGGATTGGGTAGTTTTTAGGATCTGGATTGTTTTTTGTTTTTTCAAAATTTTTAAGAGGACCGCACGTTATGTTTACAATACAGTGCGGACATCTCTGCGCTGTTCCTTTAGTGCACAGAGAAGTACCACATCTGGTTATACTGGAAGCTTGCGAACCCTGTCAAAATTTTTGAAAAACCTAAAATGTTTTCATCTAGTTAAGTTTAGGTTTTATTTATGATTTTTAGTCTCTGCCCAGATCTACATGTGTCCTGTCAAAATTCTCTTGTGAGTAAGTTCCATTGGTTTTTTTGTTTTAGATGATTTTCTAGAAGTTTTGCATGCTCGGATTGGTTTTCACTCGGTCTCTGTAGTGACTCAAAGATTAGAAGCCTAAGAAACATTAGATCACCCTGGTGTCTTTTTGTCTTCTTGATGAGTCTGGCTGGTTTGTGAAATCTACCCTTGGTGAGAAACATATTTCGTTTCTCTTTGCAAATCTTTGAATGAACTTGGTCATAAGTTGTGAATTTCATTTTCATAAAAGAAAACATAGCTGGGTGTTTTTTGATTGATTTGTTATTCTGAACGAATTAATCCTTAGATTACTGAACAACTAAGCAAAACGTCCTCGAAAATATTTGAAGCTTTTATTTCTATTAGGTTTTTAGAAGTTTTTAGATCTCAAGATTAGTTTTTCATAGTTTTGAGTGTTTTCTAGAAATCGTAGAATCTCTTTTGAAAGAATTGTTTTCTGTAGTTTTGAGTGTTGAAAAAGAAAAGGGAATTTTTGTGAGCATAATTAGTAGTCTTGTTTTGAGTTTATTGAAAAAGACAAAAATATTTTCTTTTCATTTACATGTTGAAGGAAAGTTTTTTTTTTTCAAAGAATTGCATTCTCAACTCTTTCCTTTAGCTAGAAATTCATTGAATGAAAAAAAAAATGTTTATCATTTTAGGTGCATTTTTTAGTGTTTTTTGGAGTCGAGTATTCACACCATCAAAGTTTCATCTCCATATCTATTGACTTAAGAAACAACCCATACAAATAACGCTTAACTAAAATTGATCTAGCAATATTTTTATTTCTAGGGATCTTATCACCAATATAACTTAGGCTAGTATCTTGGAGTAGGGAGTAATTAACTCTCCAAGATAGTTAAAACAAACAAGTAGCTATATCTTGTTGTACGAAATAAATCCAATTGTAATTGATATAATCTGGGAAGATCCTCTTAAAGGAGTCAATCACGAGATCATGTCCGAACCTTTGAGACAATCAGCTTTGTCTCATTGGGAAAGATAACAGATTTGCGTGTATTAAAAATGGTAAACCTCGGATTAACCATTGTCTAGGAGCCTGGGGTCACTTGTTCGTAAACCTCGGATTGATCATGTCAAGGAGCCTTCAAGGGGATTAAGCTTTGTTACTCTGCCCTTGTGCGTAGATCGGATCATAGATTGTTCCCCCAGTTGTATTTTTTACTGTTGGTAACCTTAGTGACCATAATCTTAAGATTCTTTCCTAAGGTGACAGTGAAGGACAGGTCTCACTATACCTGGAGCAGACAAAACTAGACTCACTTGGACTCTTTGGGGGGTTCTCTTCACTCGATATGGTTTTATGAAGAAACCTGTGCCAGTCTGTTTCATTAAGCAGGTTGTCAGGGTAACTGTTCCAACCGCTATTTCTGTATTGAATTTTGTGACATTGGATTTCATCACCAACTAGTGTTTTTGGTACAGAAAATTACTGTTTGTGTGTGGTTTGAACTCTTAGATTTTTTAGGCATGTGATTCAATTGTTTGGTTCTTTAGAGACTATAGGTGGTTTTATTGAGATTTTCTTTGTTTGCGTGTGAAGTAATTAAATATTTAATCGTGGATGAATTACCGAGACAATCCCATAGACTTAGGGGGCAACCTCCCGAGTATACACCAAGTCATCTTGAAGGGCTATGAGCTCTTGTATCACCTAGTGATAGTAGAGTTGGGTCACTCAAAGCTGGAAAGTCATATTTAATTATTCATCCTGATTATCAAGTTCAAGCAACAAAGTATATTTCTGAACCAATTTCATTTTCCGAAGTTACTGGTAGTATTTCTCCTACTAGTGATCTAATTGAGGAACCTGAAATTTCTGAGCCTGAAACCAAACCTGCTGCTACTCCATCTTCAGGATTTGCTTCTCCAACTTCTACTGGTCCTAGTTCACCCAGGATAGGAAGTATCATTACCTGAAATCTTCCTTCTGGACTCATTTCTATTGAAGAACTTGTTAGTCCGGACGAAGATACAACTCTCCCTGAAAATCAACCAACTTTAGAACTTAGGGAGCGTGAATCAATATTCTACAGTTCTTTTAGAAGTGACGCTTGGTACGTATCATTAATGAACTTTTTAGAAAACCCAGGTCTTAGTTTTTCACCACCTCGAATTCCTTTTCATCCTATGCCCAGAGGTTATTATCCTCCTTTGAATATGTTGAAACGGTCATCCATGTTTTCTCAAACGCAAAAAACATTTTTATATGGAGGTCCTTGTGTTCCTTCTGGGTATCAGTCACTCACTGGTACTTTTTCAAGAGCATCTCCTCAACCAATTGAACATGAGATATCAACTAGTAATAACGGAACTCCACCATTGAGCATAGAAGAAATTATTATGATGTCTGGTACCATTCCAAATCCGCAACCTCAAGGTAGTCAGTTACCACCTGGAGGGCAACCTCAAGGTAGTCAATTACCGCCTAGAGGGAAACCTCAAGGTAGTCAGTTACCACCTGGGGGGCAACCTCAAGGTACTCAATTACCGCCCGGGGGGCAACCTAGTCAGATGCCACCTGGGGGGCAACCTCAAGGACAGTACATACCTCAAGGTCAACCCCAGACTCACTACATAACTCAAGGTCAACCCTAGTATTAATATATACCTCAAGGTCAACCCTAGACTCAGTACATACCTCAAGGTCAACCCCAGTTTCAATACAGTCCTCAAGGTTATCAACCTCAAGGTCAGTACTCAACTCAAGGTTTCCAACCGCCTTCTGGTCAACCATTTGTACAAGGAGCTGGAAATGTACCTCTCAATTATCAGCCCTACACTCAACCTGGTTATGGTCCTCAATATGCTCAACCTTCTATGGGTCCATACCCCCGAATGAACATGGTGTGGGATCCATCTCAAACTCAACAGATTTTGCAACCTAATGTGCAGTTATCAAATCAATCTAGACAACCTTTGGTTTCTGGTCCAACCCAGCAACATGTCTAGCCTACTGTTCAAACTTCTGCACCTAGTGTAGTTCATCAGCTTGGGCCTAGTTCACCTCAAACTCCATCTCAAACTACTGCTGCAACTACTGCAGCTTCTGTTCAATCTACCCCACCTACTGCTAGATTATCGGTAGCTCTAGTTTCTACTATTCCTGCATCAACTCCTCAGACCTCTTTACCACAGTCAAGACCTATAGTTCAGACTTCAGTTTAGATGCCTGTAGGAAAACCTAGTCCAAGTACAATTGTCACAAGTCAACCACAATTTACTTATCAATCGTACCATGGATAGTACCAATTCGGTCCTGTTGTGCAAAACCCAGTTTATCATTATCAACCATACCCTGGATATACTTATCAACAACCTTAACAACCCCAGTTTGGTCCAGTTAATCCTAGTTTTCCAGGAGGATATAATATTCCTAATGCAAATCCAATTCCAGGTTATCTTGGATATCCTCCTCCTGGAGTTGGTCTTGTGACCCAAGGTTTTCGAGACCCTAACCGTCAGTTACCTTTTATTGAAACTTTGGATTTACTTGACTTTTCGTGCCTTACGAACGATCCAATTTACTATCTTCTGTATTGGCCACCAATGCCTAATAAGTTGCCCAGTGATATCCCGAAGTTCGAGGGTAAGTTAGGAGAAGATCCGTCAAATCATGTGATGACTTATCACCTCTGGTGTGCATCTAATTCCATTATTGATGATTCAATTTGCTTACATCTTTTTCAACGCACTCTGATTGGTCTTGCTGCCAAGTGGTACATTGAGTTACCACAAGGCTCTTTTTATAATTTTAGTCAGCTAGCCACTTCTTTCTTAACTCATTTTCGTTGCCTATCAGATATGACAATGGCACGGAATTATTAACTTCAGTAAAATAGTCAACGTCCACATATATTTCAGATAATATTCATGAATGGCGACATCGACGACGTTTAGTGAAAGTTTTTATTCCGAATCAAATTTTGGCAAAATGGTTTGTTAAAGCATTATTACCTAAAATCACTGAGGATGTAGCTAAGGTAGGAGTTGTTACTGAAGAGCAAGTAATTTCTCACGCTCAGTACCTTGACCTCTTTTATACATAGTCGGGTAATTTACATGAAAAAATCCCCGACCTTCTGAAACACAATCAAATAACTGCAGCTCCTTCAGGGTCATGCCACTAATGGTATCATTGGTTAGTTAGTACCAAAAGCAAGAAGAAATCTTCAAAGAATTCTTCTCCTATTATAACTTTACCAGATTTCCCGACAAGAGATTCTTCCACTGAAATTCCTACCAATATCCATGTCGTAGAATCATCTACAGCCAAATCAAAATCTGGCGGTAAAAAGAAGGGGAAGAAGAAAAATAAACAAAAATCAAAAGAGAAATCAGATAAAAATGAATCTACTGATGAGAAACGTAAACCTCGCTATCCTTGTCTCATTTGTGATGAAGAGAATTTTACAAGAGACTTCCCACATCAAGCTGAGGTTTTGAAAATTGTCAAAGGTTCTCAAATGCCTGCTATCTTGAAGGATCCTTTTCCTAGTCAAGATAGTAAGATGATAGTTTCTTCCTCAAGCCTCAGAAGAACCCATTATGATGATGTCCCATGTCAAGATTGCGACACAATCGCAAGATTATGGTAGTAGAAATCTTGTTGGTGGTAAAGAAGCAGCATCTTTTAATTCAAAACCATCAACTTCAACTCCTTCTGGTTCTGATCCGCTACAGATCGAGAAACCTAACCCAGACTTAGTAATCAAACCACCTGCTAAAGGTATACTTTGGAAGTCATCTTTCAATCCACATGCAAGGGCTGCTCAGAACTATAACATTGTTGAAGATTTAGTTATTTCCCCTTCAGCAATGTCGGCTTTGGAGGTGCTACAATCATGCCCAACATAGCGTAAATTACTATTTTCTGCTACAGGAGCTGTTGAATTCAGGATTAGAACCTTATAATCTTTGATTTAGAGATTAATACACCTTGACTACCTCATCAAATGGCTTTCTAGACCCCAGCATTAGTCAAAAACAGACCTTGTTTTCGAACTATGATTGATGAGGGAGCTTATACGTCTATTATGTCGATTCAGTGTTGGAGATCACATGGTTTTCCTACACTTAATCAATTCCCAATGATTCTAAAGGCTTTTGATGGCTGAGGGTTTCATCCTTTTAGAATTTTGCAGGATTTACCTATAGGGGTTGAAGGCAAAACTGTAAATCTAGATGTGGAAGTGGTTGATGCCCCTTTAGATTACAAACTTCTCTTGGGTCGCAGTTGGTCTTACGCTATGACTGCTATTGTTTCATCGGTCTTTCGGCTTATCAAGTTTCCTCATAATGGAAAGATCGTTACAATAGACCAGTTGACTTATTTTTCATCCGACCTAGCCTCTTCTGATAGTATTCAACATGTCGATAAAACAGTTATCCCTTACAAGGATGTTGGGGTAGGTTTGATTAAAGATTTGGTTTACCAGGAACTTTTTCATTTCCTCCTCCTAACTTATCACCTTCTTTTGCAACTATTCATATGATTTCATCGAACACTATTTCTTTTGATGATCCTTGGATGTACCTTCTGATTCTAAGGTGGACTCATTTCGTGATGTGATCCCTTTGAGTCCCTTCAAAGTTGCATATCAGGCTGTACTATCATTTTCCAACTCTTGTTCAACCAAATCTGATCCATTGAATGTGGTCCATGGGGAATCACTTTCAATATCAGCTTCAGCTTCAACAACATTTTCTGACCCTATTCATACTAATGAGTAGATTCGTGAACTTTTGTTTGTTGATTATTTACCATGGGAAGATCTTCATCATCGATCTTCGTTTCTTCCTGAGTTTGATCATTTTGAAAATTATTTCTCATCTATTTTTACAGCTGACTATATCAAAGAACCGCAGAATCCATTACAACATCCTGATTCTGAGTTGAATTTGGGAAATATCTCTCGAACGGTTCCTATTGACATTTCAGTTAAACCCAGAATTATTGAAAACATTCATATAGGTGCTTCCTGTATAGACGATGAAATCCAAACTTATAAAGCCCTATTTCAAGAATTCTGCGACGTGTTTGCCTGGTCATATGAAGAAATGTCGGGAATTGATCCATCAATTGTTGTCCATGAAACTAAAACTTACCAGGATGCTAAACATGTTCGGTGATATTTACGTCAAATACACCCATCAAAAGCTACTGCTATTAAAGCTGAAGTTGAGAAATTACTTCGAGTAGGTTTCATTTATCCAATTCCCTTAACAGATTGGGTATCGAATATTGTTCCTGTTAACAAAAAGCAAGGAACGATAAGAATATGTATCGATTATAGGGATATTAATCAAGCTTGTCCTAAAGACAATTATCCAACCCCCTATATCGATCAAATTATTGATGATTGTGCCGACAGTGAAATGTTCTCCTTTATGGATGGTTTTTCTAGTTACAATCAAATCAACATACTCCCTGCTGATCAATCTAAAACGGCTTTCATTTTTCCATGGGGGACATTTGCTTATTGCAAATTACCTTTCGGATTGAAAAACGTCGGAGAAACTTTTCAAAGGGCTATGTCTTACGCATTTCATGGCATCAAGCACATTGTGCAGCCTTATCTCAATGATTTACCTACTCATTCATTATGTAGAGCCGATCATCTCACTCATTTACGAGCAATATTTATGAGATGTAGGCATTATCGAATTAGGATGAATCCACACAAATGTTTTTTCTATATCGAAATGGGTCGTTTATTGGGATTTGTTGTTTCGAAAGCCAGCATTCGTGTCAATCCCTCGAAAGTTGAAGCTATAGTCAAATTACCTCCTCCTTTGACTCTTCACCAACTCCAAAGTTTGCAAGGGAAAGCAAATTTTTTACGTCATTTCATTCCTAACTACGCTGAGATAACGAAAGGTTTTACCAGGTTGTTGAAACAGAAAATTCCATTCTTTTGGGATGAGATAGCTGAAAAATATTTTGATGCACTTAAACATGCGTTGACCCATGCACCATTATTGCATCCTCCCAACTACAACCAGGATTACTTTTTGTACCTTGCCGCTTCTCATTCCACCATTGGGATGGTTTTAGTTCAGGAAGATGAATTCAACAATGAACATGTAATTTACTATCTTAGTCAAACTCTGAATCCAACTGAGCTTAAATATTCACATGTGGAGAAATTGGCCTTGGCAGCTATTCAAGCTGTCCAAAGATTTTGTTACTACATCTTATTACGTAAAACCACGGTAATTTCTTACTGTAACCCTATGACGTATATTTTGACCAAACAATTGCTAGGGGGCAAGTATTCCAAATGGATAGTTATCCTGCAGGAATTTGACTTGGACTTTGAAAAATCCAAGGCAAAGAAATCTTTGGTTTTTGCGGAATTGATGTGTGATTTCCTGCGTACTGATACTGAAACTATGGCGGAAGAACCCATTGTGGATGAATCCTTGTTTCTTATCAGTACTCTTGTTCCATCGTATGGAGATATAATTTTTTATCTCCAAACCCAATCTTTTCAGCTTGAAATCTCATGATCTCAGCGAAGGAAAATACGTTTCCAATCCCAACAGTACAATATTATTGGAGATACACTCTATCGTTGTGGGGTGGATTCTATTTTCCAACGTTGTCTAACTCATGAAGAAGCTGAAAAGGTTTTGAATGACTGTCACTCTGGAGCATGTGGCGGTCATATGTCTGCGTATGCTACAGCCCAAAAGATATTGCACGCTGGTTATTTCTAGTCATCCTTATTTAAAGATTGTATCTATGCAGTCCAGAAATGCCATAATTGTCAAATTTTTTATCGTAAGATGCATGCTCCACCTGCTCCTCTCCACCCTATAATTGTCATCGATCCTTTCACAAAGTGGGGTATCGACTTTATTACATGTAACCCTCACTCGGCCGGGGGCATGTATATATCATCCTTGTGGTAGATTATTTTACTAAGTGGGCCAAGGTAATGCCTACATTTTTGGCAAATGGAAAAACTGCTGCAATTTTCATTTTCAATCATATAATTACTAGATTCGGTGTTCCTCAAGCTATTATTACTGATCATGGAAGTCATTTTCGAAACATCATGATGACTGAACTAACAGATCAACTTGGCCTGCATCACGATAGTGCTACTCCGTATTACCCACAGGCTAATGGTCTGGTTGAAGCAATCAATAAAGTTCTAGTCACTATGATCCAACAAATCGTTGGTATTCATCGATCGAATTAGCATAACATGTTATTTTCAGCACTTTGGGCATATCGAACCTCAGTAAAAACATCAACTGGTTTCACTCCTTTTCAACTAGTTTCTGGGTTGGAAGCAGTGTTACCCATTGAATGCAAAATTTCGTCATTACAAATAGCCATAGAATTACTCCCAGCCACTTCCAAAGAGGAGAAATGTTTGTTGTACTTAGCTCAGCCAGATGAGAATTGACGTGATGCTGAATTAGCAATTGAGACTCATGCCAAACGAATAAAAGCTTAGTACGACCGAAATGTTACACCTCGTAATTTTTCGGAAGGAGACCTAGTTTTACTATACAATCAAGCAAACGATAAGCTAGGGGCTGGAAAATCTGTACCTATGTGGCATGGTCCTTATGTTGTTAAGTGAAAGCTGGAAAAAGGTGCCTATGAATTGGTAGATTTTGACAGTGTCTCTTTGGGTAAACCCAAAAATGAGCTTTACCTGAAAAGATATTATGCTTAAATTTTGGTGTGGAGATTTTTGTTAGAATATTTTCTTTCTAGTTGGTGTGTTTTAGATTAGAAAGTGTGTCTAGTTTAGAGAGTGTTTTTATCATTATTCCTGCTTATTTTGATTTTACTCTTGATATTGCAGATGTCGACATCTCTTCAAACATACATTGGTTTTGCTGATGGTGCTTGTCGTAGTACATGGAACATTTCTTCTACAGCTTGGGTTATCTATTCGCCCTCTGATGAGTTAGTATCTATGCATGGGGTAAGCCTCGGTCAAAAAACAAATAACATTGCAGAGTATAGTGCAGTGATTGAGTTATTATCTAAATCCATCTCATTTGGGATTCAGAGTTTGATTGTTAGGTTAGATTCTGAACTCGTTATATTACAGCTTAACAGGGTTTATGCCATTAGAAATCAAGTGTTATTAAGATTATTTTTGAGAGTTCATATCTTGGAATGTGAATTTGACTACATTTAATATCAACATATTCCAAGATATTTAAATACATTAGCAGATGCAGTTGCTTCTCGAATGTTAAATAGACATTTGCAATAATCAAGACAGTAAATTTAAAAACATTCCATAAAATGTTATAGAAGATAGCCAGTAATAGTGATATATCATAGCATAGAAGTGTGTCAAATATACATCATCTTCGATCATAGGTTGAAAAACACCTTATGATTGGCAAAAATGATAGTACAAAAAGACATAAAATGTCGTATGAGTCTACAAAGGTGATCATCCTATCCCTGATGATGATCACGATAAGAAACCACTGCTCAGGCCACCCTACAAAGGAACCTCCTAAAAGGTCCTGGGACCCTAATCACATAGCACTGTAACCTAAGTGGAATATCATCTATACTAGTCTCTGGAATATCTGTTCTCAAACGCTCTAGATGATTCTCTAGTTTGGTCAGGGTGTCTGTAGATTGGTCCTGTGGGGTCGGTACTGTTGCAGTTGGATGTCTCCTCTCATAGAGCTGGAGAGTGGCTGGTCACCGTGGACCCACATCTACATTTAAAACTTTTTACTGTTAGTTTTGGACGATTAAAAAAAAATTAGAAAATGTTGAAAATGATTTTACCTGAATCATCCCATTGCTCTCCTGGTGGAAGAGCCATGTTTAGGTCACCACGATAATCCATCCCAGCATATGGAAAATCCTGAATCACGAAAAGTTGGTTCCTCAACCAATGAAAATACTCAGGTGGAAATCGGACAACCTTTGAACCCTCCTTAGGATGACGGGCCATCACTGCAACCCAACGCAGAATCCTAGGCTCTCGTGGAATTCCAGTCTCAACGGAAAGTTATTGTGGGACCAACATAGGGACCCTCTCTAGACCAAATCTCATGACCAAGAAACCATATCCAAAGTTTTTTAGTTGTCCGTTCTTTGCTCTAGTTAGTTGGCCTTTTACATTCGCCAACACAGCCTCGCACGAGTTGAAGATGGTGCCTCGATAACAGTCTACTGCCATTCGCATTTGGGATCCGGTAGCTACATGCAATGCTGTGCTCCCGCATAGTTTGGTGACATTAAATGCAAGCACTTTAAGTTCAAGACAGGAGATAGTTTTAATATCTATCCGTTTGTCCTCTGTTTGGTCATTACAAAACTCTAATCGAAGATTAGCGACAGACTGGCCACCTGGCCTAGTCCCAAATAGAGATAATTGTTCACCTCTCTTAGGCAAACTAGTCAAGAAATAAATGTCCTCTAGCTCAATTTTGAGCCAGTGGCCACCAATCATGAAACAATGGTCCTGTGTGCTCAGCCTATCTACCAGCCATTGCAGGAAGTCTACCTAAGCCCTCATGTCGGGTATGGCCCAGAATTTAAATAGTCTGCATGCTTTTAATGCTTGTATTGTAGGTGGATGAATTAATGCGGCAAGATCCACATCTTCGTGCTCAGGTTCCCGCGAAATGAGCATTTTTCATATCCTACATTGCAAAAAAAGGTGGATTAGAACAATTTAGTTCAAAATTTTTGGGCAGAAATGGAAAAAATTTAAATTTTAAAACTTATTTCGCGGGGTTTGCACCCACTAGTTAGGGACAGAGCGCAGGTCCGCACTCGTCCTTAGGAACAGGTGCGGGACCATGACTTTTTCCTTTGTACAAAAAAGTCAGGGTCCGCAGGGGCCGCATGTTGCATCTGTGGACCCCCGTGAGCGGTTTTTTAAACAAAATTTTCCTTAAAAAAAAATTTTAAAGCCCTAAAATGAAAATTAAACAGTTGAAATGTAAGATAGGGATGATGTGGATTACCTGGAGCTGATGGTTTTCGATTCCAACGGTGAGATTTTCTGCAATCTTCACAGGAAGTTTCTTACCCAAAAACTCTTACTTCTCACTCTGAAATCAAACGGTAAAAATGAATTTACAAAAGCCCTTTTTATAAGCCTTTTTTGAATAAATGAATTTTTAATTTGTTTATTTTTCACTTTAAAGAGGTAACTTTTTGATGCATTTTTATTTATTTTAAACAGGTATGAGTAATGTTTTGAGTTTTTGTGTAGAATATTGGATTTTCAGGGAGAATTGCTCATTTTTAACAAAGAGCATACTTTTTCACTTTTTTGGACTCTTCCAAAATTTACGAAAAAGTGAAGCATTGGAGTCCTCTTTAAGCTCTTTTCTGTCTCTTAAAATATGAAAATATTGCCGAGTTTTTCCTTTTTAAACTCATTAAAACGGAATTAAAAGGACGGTCCACTTATAGCTCTTTTCTGACCGTATAAACATGAAAAGATCGTCGGACTTGTGTTGTTTGAAGTTCGATATTGTTTATAAAATGACGTGTTTTTGATCGCTTTTTTACTTTTTCAGATCAGAGTCATTAAATATGGAAAGTACTCCTTGACCGTAATGGTCAAGTAGTTCTCTCAAGTATTATTTTATACTTTTTCGGGCTTGGGGGACACAAATTTATGAAAAAGGACAACCATGGAGTTTTCTTAAGTTTTTCTTTTGACTCCCTAAAATTGAAAAACACTGAGTTTCTCCTATACTGGACTCGTTAAAATTCAATATTATAGGACTTGTTCAATTTTAAATAGGAATGGACCATTCCTTCTTAGGGTTCGAATTTTAAACTAAGCTGGACTCATCCGAAGGATGAGCTTATAATCAAGCAAATGTTATCCTCTTTAAGCTTGTCAAAAATAAAGAGGTACTTGCCAGAAATGGAGGGGGAAAAGAGAGAAAAATGAACCTGTTTGTTATACTTTGTGTTTCAGAAAAGCAGTTAACCACTCTTGAACATGACACTTTTGTTCACCTGGGTTGGGAAATACTTTGCCTGACAGTTAATCAAACCATATTGAAAGTCTTCAACCGGTTTTTGGGTATTAGCTTTGGGTCAATTTTCACCAAACCATCTGCAGTGTGATTATGTGTTTAAGAGGTCAATTCAAATAAACCATTCATTTTCAAAATATCTGTCATCCATTGTGACCATCCCTGAGTTAGTCCTTGCCAAATATATTTCTTCAAAACTTGATCTATGATTTCGTGTTGTGGGCTTGCCTACGACGGTCACTTTCTATTGACTCCAACTCATTATCTAGAAAGATGATCTAATAATCATCAGTACCTTGGAATCCGCATGCCCTAATGGTAGGTTTCTCACCTTCGATGACAAGTTGCACCGTTGACCTTCAATCAGAGGATTTTATGACGTGTTTGACATCAACTCATTTATTCACATTTCATGGATTGTACTGAGTACTTTGAGAACCATTGACATTACTGGTGGTTTCTCTCACACTTGTTAACAGTTCACATCATTGACTGGTAATCAAGTGGTGTTTCTACCATGTTCGACTTTGACACATTCATTCACATGGATAGAATCGTACTAGTTCGGGAAGCAGAAATGAAGACCCTGGATCTAGTTTCTACCATCCAGGCTGCGAGGAATTTTGTCATTCATTATACATTGGACTATTCATAAACAGATGGTTGTGCCCATATTGTGTCTACATATTTCTATACTCGTGATATATTACAAAATCATTCCTGTATCAGAGCAGTCTAGTTAGTTTTCTAGTCAGTTTTGATCTAAGTATGGGAATGCCTACCTCAGCGATGATATATATAGATATATATATTTGCATTGAATGTTTTTATAGGTTCCAACCGGGGTATCCACAGGAAGATCCTTGAAATGATAAAGCACTTCACTCTTCGTAGATGACAAAACCATCCTCATCTATTACGGACTTCGCACTTTAGGGGGCAATCTGTTGCACAAAAATTGTCACCATGATTTTCTGCAGTCAATATGAGTCTATCACCACTCATACTTACCTCCTTTGCAAAGTCTTAAACCTCAGTTCTTCATATCAAGCTTTGAAAATAAGAGAAAGACCCTAAAAATCTCTAAAATTCTGGTTTTTCACTTTCTCTTAGCATTACCTGTGGTACTGCACCCATTGGTCATGTCCCTTGCACACCTGACCGCTCTGTATCTGCGTTTATGGGTGCGAACCCATGTAAAAGTTAAAAAGGTGCAAGCACATTCTTAAAAACTCACTTTGAGTCATTTCTGGAAGCTTCTAGAGGGAATCTTGTGCTGGCAAGTTCTCTCTTGAGGGTTCATGCATCCCATTCCTTAAGGAGCTAACCCCTTGATGTGAGGAGCTTATCCCCTTGAAGGAGGATTCTATCCCTTCAATGGTGTACTTGTAACCTCCTTCTTTTGCACTATAAAAAGAAGCTTTGGGCTGGTTACTTGGGAGGTTGAAAGCTGAATATTTTTTAGGGTAAATGCTACTGGAACTTAGTCTTCCTTACTGAGTTGTTGAGAGGAAAGATTACATACCTTTTGATCTCATTGGGGAGAGAGTGAGGCTTGTCAAACTAGAGGAGATTCCTGTTTGGACCCTGCGAAGAGCTTGTACAGCATCAAGGCACTAAGGTTGTAAAGTTCGTCTATTTTAAAGTTAATACAATCAAGTTTATTTTTCTCAATAAGCTATGTCTTATGGTTTATTTCATAGATTCCTTGATCACTATGATGAACATGATTTATTATATTAGCTATTCAGGTGTTCTTTGATGTGTGCTTGTTTGTGATTGCAGGTTATTAAAAGGAAACTTTTTGGAGTTGTTGGAGCAAGGCTACCACAAACTAGTGTTGGACTTAAGGTAGGGTCTAAAACACCTCTTAGTTTTTATTAATGAATCACAATATGTTTAGAGAAAAGTAGATTTGCTTGTCTTTCTTGTTGCTAGATATTAGTTGATACTAGGAAGACCGGTCTAGTCCGGAAGAACGATTTATCTGCTTAACACTAGCACAGGGATAGATATTAATTGAATCAAGAATTACAGGCTTCCATACCTCCGAGATCCAATTGTAGAGAGTTGTCAGCTGCGGCCAAAAACCATTGAATCGACAAATTAGGGCACTTTCAGAGAACTTCATAGCCTCATCGAGTGAGACCTAGACCACCTAGACAGTGGAAGTTGGGGCTTCATTGACGATATTGATAGGAGATTGCCCCCCAGAGGTAGACAGAACTAAGCCAGCAGCTATTTTCGTGAAGCTGGGAGCCATCTGGAGAATGCTCTCCTGCTGAGTATAAAATGTTTATGAATTTTTTTACAAAAGGGAGCCACATAGGCCTTTCAGATATGTGTCTCAAATCTATAATATCCATCCGCAGCACAAACACAATTGGGCGCAAGCTACCTAGACAACCTTAACAATAAGCCCAGATCTGGGCCTTACAAAAAGAATCGTTATAAAATCCCCACAAATACCACGGTAGACCTCAGGTGGATGACTATGGACACATCTATGAAGGAAGGTGTGAAACAAAGATGAGTGAAACCAGGTAGACAAAACAACAAACTGTACCCAAAACACATCACCGAAAGACGAGACGACGAGAAGCCACCGCGAAAAAGAAAGTCCTACAAAAAAATAGAGCTAAGAGGCCTAGACCCACTGATGGTAGCCACAAGATCGACACACCACAGATGTAGCACAATAAGAGGCCGCAGATCGTTATAAGAGGGTTGTAGAAGGCAACAGAAGATTGCCATAGAGGGCTGCAGAGGGTCGCAGATCATTGTAAGACCCTAACAAGGGGTCGGAGCACTTTTTTGACATGGCTATTGCACAAACATCCTATTTTTAACTGTTTTCCCCACTCCTTGTAATAATCACCCTACTCCTTGTGATCATCACCTCACTCCTCATAATAAACATCTCACTTGAGTTGAATTTTCCATGTACATGTGTGACTGAATGAACTTTAGTTTACTAATCGATGGTGGAAACGTTTACTAGCCACCTTCAGCCCATAAAAAAAATCCTTTCTTGAACATTACACATTTTATCATTATATGCATATGGAAGAGGTGAGGGTTTTCATACCTGATCTTACCTATGATGTCTATTTTTTGTAGACGCTTGAATGTTGGGTTTGGACTTCATAATAGAATGATCTTGAAGGTGTTGATTTCCTTTGCTTGCTTCTACACAAGTCCTCTTATATTGATGATCCTTTGACTGATAAAATTGTTGTGTGTGAAGGTTTCATCCCTGTGTCCCATTTGTTGGTGGTGGAGTGGATGGGTTGCTTCCTAAGTAGGATGTGTACCTTATCAACTTCACACATGGCTTCATGATGCTCAAGGTGGTTGGATCTTCTACTCTATGGGTGAAAAAATTGATGTTGAGTTCTATTGTAATTGTACAGACTGCTACAGGAGGAATCATCTTACTTTAGTAGTCATTTAATTCCTCTTTGAGACCTCATTATTGCATGTGGGATTGATAGAAAGTCATAGGAGGTATAAGGATAGGGTTAAAATCATCAAGAGGTGGTGTAGGTGGTGGAAAAGTTGACGAAAAACCCTTTTTTGGTTTTTTTTATGTAGGGAAGAGTGGAATTTGAAGATTACTCTTGGCTAGATGGAGTGGATAATTGATGAAGGTGATATAGGTGGAATTATCTCAACTTTTCTTCGAGAAGACATGATATTTTGTCGCTTTTCTCCAAACGGATCTACCTCCTGTAGAATTTCGGGCTACTATTGAAGCATTTTAGGCTTCTCCTGTAGCATTTCAGGTTTCTCCTGTAGCATTTCAGGCTGCTCCTATAGCATTTGAGGATAGACTTTTAGCACTTCAGAGATGAGGAAAAACATTATTCTATTCCTAGCCAAATGATGGAGAGAGGTAGGGAGGTGAGTGAAGAGGGTGAAAATGTAATGGATAGCTAGAAAAATGGAGGACTGAATATTTACAATCTATTCTGTATGCATGGTTTTGTTGACCGTCTGTAGTCCTGCAAAAGTGAGATGGTAACAAAATAAGTGTAACTGATCCTTGTGTTTTTTCCTCTCTTTTTTTCATACTTGCAGGTTGCCTTTGTAGAGGCTTTCAACCTGAATGCATACTTGAGGTGCCTCAAAGGATGTTTTCACTTACAGATATTTTTATTTTATTTTCTTTTTCATTTTCTTTTTCTTTTTCTTACTCTTGGGTTGCCTCAGAGATGTTTTCATCCCTAGAGTTGGCCTTATATGCCTCATGGAGGTTTTCACCTAGGACCTTTATTTCTTTTTCTCATTTTTTTTAGAAGTTGTGTGGATTGAGGACTGTGAGCCTCCCAATAATATTTAATTCTCTATTTATTGAACTGATAAATTATTCCTTGGACAAAGGTATTTTATACAAATTCAACCTATAATCATTGACAAGTAGAGGAATCCCTTCCTCATCAACTGTTCTAATCTGGACAAACCCATTCTCATTAAATTTCTCTACTAGATAGGGACCCAACCATCTTGTCATTAAATTTCCTTTCAAATCCTTGAATCTAGAATCATACAATAGGTCCCAATATCCTTCTTGAAAAGTATTCTCTTTGGTGTGTTTATCATGCCAAATATTCGTTTGTAGCTAGATCAACTTAGTGTGTAGGAGAGATTACATCCTAAATTCATCTAGACCATTGAGCTAGAGGAGCCTCTCATCTTGTGCTATAGTGAGGTGCAAGTCTAACTAAGCTTCCATCCTTAAGGTGTTATATTTGAATTCAATAGATAGTAGGGCCTTCTTCCCATAGACTAGTTCAAATGGAGTGAATCTAGTGGTGGTATTCCAAGTGGTGTTGTAAGCCCAAGTGGGTTCCACAAGTTTATCTACCCAATATTTTTTGTTGCTGCTAACAACCTTGGTTAGAATTTTATCCAACACTTTGTTTGTGACCTCCACCTACCCATTTTCTCGTGGGTGATAAGAAATGGATGTCATGTGCTTGATGTGGTGCTGGTTCATGAGATATTCAATTATATTTGACATAAATTATGCTCCTCGATAGGTGACTAATACCATTGGAAAACAAAACTTGTAGAAGGTGTTCTCCCTCATAAATTAAACCACCTTTTACTCAGTTTCTTCCTTTACTTCCTTTGTTTCAGCCCATTTAGTCAATTGATCTGTGCACACAATGACATATTTCTTTTGTCCTAATTGGGATCAATAGGTCCAATGAAATCCATGCCCCACTTCTTAAATGGATCTAGAGTCACTTTAGTTTGTAAGGGAATTTCATCCTTGGGCCTGGGTTTACCCATCCTTTGGCACTGATCACACCTGGTGATGTACCTCCTTGCATCCTAATGTAAAGTGGGCCAATAATAACCTTATTGTAGAAATTTGAAGGCTGCCCTCTTAGCAGTAAAGTGGCCCCCACAAGGTCCATCATGGCATGCTAAGATGATGTCATAGACCTCCTCTTCTATCACGCATCTCCTTAAGATCTGATATGGTCCCAATATGAAAATATTCCCCCCCAATCCAAGTGAATGTGGCACTTATACTGACAATATTGCTCTTCTCCTTAGAGGATAGATTAGGATGGAACCTCTCAGCAACCAAGTATTTGGCTATATGAGAAAACCAAGGAGAAAGCATAGAGATGGAAAATATATGTTCATCTAGAAGTTGATCATCCACCATTTCTTCCTTTTCTATAAGGAGGGTTAGTCTTAACAAGAAATCTACAACCACATTCTTTTTCCCTAGTTTATAAATAATAGTAAAATCAAATTACTGCAATAATAACAACCATCTAATTATCCTAGCATTGACGTCATGTTTATTCATTAAATACTTAATGGTTGCACGATCAGTGTCAATAAAACTTGGATAACCAATGATATAATTCCTAAACTTGTACAAAGCATGTACCATTGCAAAGAGTTCATTTTCAGTGACAGTATAATTTAAATTAACTTTAGAAATGTTCTTACTAATGAAATAGATAGCATGAGGAAAACTGTCTTCCACTTTTCCTAAGGTGGCCCCTACAACTTTGTCTCAGGCATCTATTTTTATATGGAAAGGTAGTGCCCATTTGGGAACCCTAAGGATGGGTGCATTGGTCAACGTTTCTTTTAGTACTTCAAAAGCTTCTTGACATTTGTTTGTCTAACTAAAATCTAAATCTTTAGCCAACAATAATATCTCTCACCTTAGCAATTCCACTGTTTGAATCTTATTATAAACACCTAGGTGAATCCACAGTCTATATCATTATTTGGTCATCTCGAATTTCAAGAGGCCTCATACTCTCTTTGATGCTAAACAATAGAAAACTTTCCCTACATTTGAACTTGAGATCACTCACCTAAAGCGGTTTTCAAAATTGTCATTATTGCATTCTTGTCCAACAAATTTTCCCCACTGGATTTTTCTTCTATTTCTAGTTATCCCAATCATGTCCCTACAGTTCATGAATGGTATACCTATTTGCCTACTTTCAATGGAAATATATATAGAAGTTCAGACCACAACCTTAAGTATTTTCATGAATTCACGGAATAATTGGGTATTATTTTTGAAGACATGAAAATGAAATTGTTCATATATTCTTTAGAGGGATATGTTAGACTTTGGTACAAAACAATACCTTGTGGGAGTATATCTTCCTTGAAGAGTTTTCACATAGCATTCAATCATTTTTTCAAAATATTATGTCCATCGGATGCTTTGTTTGAAGAATTTTGTGCACATTTTAATGTTGAAAATATTTTTAAGGTTAATGATTTTGTTGAAGATGTTTGTTGGGCTCAACTCCAAGAAAACATATGCTTGCGTCAACAATCACTAGCCAACAATCAAGAAAGGGAAGAAGGAGACATTATCAAGTTGAAAATAAGTCCACTAATATCTTATTCTGCCAAATTTGACGATTCTCCTTCTTACAATTTGTATGACTTTGATGGGATGTTGAGTAATGCAGGACTGCAACATTCCTAGTCATGGGAAGATGCAAAAAAAGTGGAGGCCCACTAGGAGGTCAAGAAAGAGGCTCCAGTTCACAATTCACATTCTTAAAATGAAGGAAAAGTTCAATAAGTTAGTATGGAAGTCGATAAAGATTCTCTAATCTATGATTTAGATGATTTAGAGGAGGAGGATATGGTTGTAGATTGTCAAAGGGATATGCTTACAAATAGGTGGGGAGAAGATTACCAACAACATACCCTTCAAGAGGAGCCCAAAGTTGAAGATCAAAGCAATGTTTATGGTTGTGTGTTGCAAAAATATTCCTACACGGAAATTTTTCAAGAGAGGGATGGAACCATAATTTTTTCTTGTCAGTTCTATGACCCAATAGCTGACTGCATGAAAACATTCTTTGGTCAATAACAAATGTTGTTTTAGGGGCATGTATCAAGTATTTTGTTTGAATATTTTTCATGGTTCATGTTTATTTTGATTTTTAAATATCAATAGCATGGAGTCATTAGGTCTAGCACCCAAATGCTGACTTGGTATCATTGGAAGGTTGGCGTCACTTAGGTTAACTGAGCCCTATGCATAAGTATGAGTTGTATATAAATAAGCTCACTAGGTGAGCATTTAATTTTCAGTTGTTAGAATTTGTAGTTCTACATTTTAGCTTTTATGAGGAGGGGACTCCCAACAAATAAAGTTCTAGGTAGGTTTTCTATTTTTACAGGTTCACTATATTTATTTGACTCCATGCCAAATGGTGAATGCTACTATTCTATAGGTTCTCAGCACCTTGTCAGTGAGGCAATCTCCCCAATTGGAGCTAATGTTGTTACTTACTACAAAATGTGTTTTTAGTTGTCCAAAGAGTAAATGAGAAGAGATGTTTACAGTCATTTTCCAAGTATAAAAAGGAATCAAAGCCTGCATTAGACCCTCTCCATCGGAAATATCTTGAAACAAGATTTCCAATAATACATGGAAATCCAAAAATGGACTCTTTGATCAAAAGATATGGTCTTATAAAGTTTCAAGGATTGAAGCCTTGGGAAGGCATATCAGAATATCAGAGATTGCAATATTTGAGGTCCAAAGACATCATGCATATCTCTGATTGCACAGCAGAGCATCAGGAATATTGACAATTGCAACATCAGAGCACAAGTCATATCGGCGATCGCATATCGAAGGTCAGGTATCAACATATCGCAACATCAAAGGTTGGAAGAGATCGAAACAATGATAATAGGAGGAGCGATGTCAAAATATATAGCAAAAATGATACATAGTGGAGTCCTAACATCCCCCCCAGCTAAAAATGTTGCATGTCTTCAGGCAACCCCTAGTCTGAATCAGAGTCTGGGTACTGGAACTAAGCATGCAAATTACTCAAGCAGTAGCTGGAGAAGGTGGCATCTGTAGGAGCTCTGAATCCTCTGTTGTTTTGCAAGTTCTGCTATGCTAGGGCTTCATCTCTGTTGGTCAACTGGAAATGACACTGATAGTTGTCTGAAGGCAGCCATAGAATTGGAAAATGGAAATGATACCCGATCCAGTTTACTCCACAACGTTGAATGCAACCAATGTAATTGGAAACCCTGGATAATGCGGCTTGAAGATTGTGAGGATTAAAAGGGTGATAGTCCTGTCTTTCTTTGCATGACTGCTGCCAAAACATAACATTGGCCTTCATTGCAGCATTACCCTTTACTCTAATGTGTTGTTGACACTTAGAAAGTGTTGAAGCCTGTAGTTGCTGCATGTACCTATGCATTCCTGGCTTCTGTAAGAATTCATGATATTGTGCTATGAACAGGGCTGGCCTTAAAGGCTCTGGTCTGATCCACAGGAGTTTATTGTCCTCATTATGACTGCTTGCAGTGAACGCAGATTGCCAAGTGAGCTGGTTAGACAAAAATGAGACAAATGCCCTTATTTGTATATCTCCTGCAATTGGAATAAGATTGACTTCTCTATTCTCGGGAATGGCCTCGTTATGGAGGTAGAGTTCGCACAACAAATGCTGGTCACTCTTGGGGGCCTCATTAAAGGTCTCAACAAAGTTTTCTGAAGTCATTAACTCATATGGTCTGCCATTTTTTATTGCTTTTAATTGAAAATAAACTAATCGTTCAGCAAGAAAGAGAGAGTAGTTTACAGAGGGTTTGCGTGTAGCCATCAACTTCTGGACTAATGAAAACATCAGGGCTATCTTTTCCTTAGATTCTTTGGCTTCCTTTTTGTAGTCCTTAATCTGTTGCATCATTTGATCCCACCTATCCCAGTTGGCATATATATGATTCTGCCATTGTAACTTATGTTGGCGTAATATTATATCTTGTTCTTCAGCATATTGCTTCTTCCATTTCTTCATCTGTTCCAACTGATTCCATGGAAAAGTCTATATCTTGGCATCAACAGTAGTGGGTTGGGACATTGTTTGAATGGCTACACTGACTAACTGTGGTGATGCTTCTGTCTGAATGGCTGCATCAACCTACAAAGGACGAGATATCTGAGGTTCGGTTTCTTTTTCTTGCTTTATAGGGAGCCCTACTGGTTCTTGTGGAGCAATAGGGTATTCCTCTTTTATTCCACCTGATGTAGATGCCTCAGATAATTGAATTTTGACTACTTTGTAGCCTGCACCCTGGTAAATGTTGCCACACTCATGGAACATGTATTCCTTGCATGGCTCCTTATTTTGCATTGAGGCTGCGTGTGCTAACGTATAGAGGTTCAGTTCTTTCTCAAAAGCCTCTCGAGCCACGGTTAGTTCATTTTTGTACACCTCCAATTCAGACTTCAAGAACTCATTCTCCTCCAATAGAGATGTCATAGTATGTAAACCCTGTGCACTGGTTGATTCTATTGGGGTAGTCTGTTGATGCACAGTTGTAGCTAGTTCTTGTGTTTCAGCTACTGCTGATCTCCCACTATCGTCATGCTCGGTGTATTTTTCTACCACAGTGGTTGGTTCTTGTGTTTCAGCCACTGGATAAGTGACTGGTTCTTGTGGGACAGTCACTTCTTGAGCCATAAACAATGTCGTATTATCCCGAGGTACTGGTTCTTGTGTGGCAGTACCTCCGGATGAGACGGGTTGGGGGATTTGAGATGGGGATAGAGGTTTTAACATAATAGTGGCGGGGTCAGGGGAAATGAGGGTGGGTTCTGTCTCAGCAGTTGTTTTCTTTTTCCTTTTTGGTAGGAAGGTGGAAAAATCACTACCTTTCCTTCTCTTTGAAGGGGAGGGTTCTTCTCTAGGGGAAGGGCTTTCAGAAGAAGTAAGGACTTGAAATCTAGTCCTTATCCATCGTCTGGAAACTGAGACAGTTGGGGTTTTCTTCTTTTTATGAATGGGTGGGGACGGGGGTGTTAGAGAGTCATCACTAGGGACAGAAATAGTGGGGTCAGTTGACTCTGCTAATTGGGGCGATCTCGAGGTTGGGTCAACTGGGGAATGTGGGGTATCGTCCTGCTGTCCTTCACAGGGAATTTCCGGAGTATCGTGAGAACTTTCGGGTTATTGGGACGTTTGAGCCTGCTGGGGAATTTCAGACAGTTGGGGATCAGGAAGTGGGGCATGCAGAGGGGGGTTTTGCTGAGCAAGACCCCTCTGTATCAACAGCTGGCATAAACGGTGGTGGGTGAGGGATAACATTGGGAATTTAGAGTGTCTACAATAATAAGACATGTTTTTAATACAACCAAGCAGATAATAGGGGATATTAATCAGTCATGCATTTCTCAAATGATTCATCAAAACAAAATTGTGGTTGTACACTACCTGGTAGCGCCCTTCACATGTTAAGTAGTGTTTGATGAACTCTGCCACCGATGGCCATGGTTGAGGAAGTGAGTGCAGACTAACCCCGCGGCCTCTGGGTTCCACTCGCTCATCTGGACGAAGAAATTCTTGCTGAACATTGAGAATAACCTTCTTTCTGCTGAACCAACGAATGCCAGTAGCTGGCAACCCTGATACCTGAACTATGTCCTCCTCTGTTACTGAAATGCGAACCCCTTGGACCATTGAAAAATTGTCTTGAAGGTTTTGCGCAAACTCTAAGACTTGTTCCTGGTCAAATTCACCCAATCTTTCAAAATATACAGTCCATCCCGCTTGTTGGAAAATCTGATATACTTCGGGAAACAATTGAAGAAGGTTTACGGAGCCGGGCTCATGTCTGACGGCCGACCCTCCCATGGCTATCGCTTTGAGTTATACACAGAGGCTCTGAACACAGTAAACACAGACCCAAATCGCGCTAGTTGCCGCAACAGAGGCTGCAAGGTTTAAAGGACGGCGGAAATGGATATGACAAGGGACGGAAGCTTGGTTAATACGAAATGATTGTTCAATTTTTGGAATTCCCCCCCTACGTACGGTGTAATAATGATTGGGCGTGTGAAGATCTGTAATCATTATGAATGAAATCCTCTCTTTAATATACTTTAACTGAATTACATTAAAACCTCATACCTTACATTTTTACCTTTTAATAATTCGAAGTGTCGATTGCTTCAAAAATAGCTTTAATGTGCATGGAAGAATCTGTTAATCTCTCTGGGGTTTAGAACAGGAGTGTAATTGGATCTGGTCAGTGCTGAATAATTTTTCACCGAAAGGATCTGAAGTATAATCGTGGAGAACCAAAAAGCTTATATAACAGCGAAGAGAAATACTGTTTTAATGATAACAGGTTGCTGAAACTGGTGTTTTAGCAATCGGAAAAAAAATGAACGAGACGTTGCTGAAACAGGTGTTTCAGCAACGGGAAAAATCAGAGAAATGGTATAAATGAATTAGGTCCGTAACCAATGGGGAAAATGTTTGATAGGGGATAATTTCAGTAGTAAGGGATGGGAAACACTCACTGAAGGAAAATATTTCAGGGATGGTAGGAGTGGGAATAATGGAATAATGGAAGTAATGTAGAAATGGGTATGAAGGGATATTGCTAGGGAAATGGGGTAAAATGATGGGAACAGCTTCTGTGTTTGAAGCTTCAGATCTTCTCGTGATGAATCTGTCCTCCTTAATGAGCTTTTTCCAGAGTCTGCAAGATTCAATTGTAATATACCAATCCTTGACAGGGATTATTAGTACTAAATCTAATCTATTATTAAAAATATAGTGCAGAAAATTAAATGTTGTGAGGAGCAGAAGACTCCCATAGAAAAAGATAATGAATATCGGTCATGCAAGCAGTCTTGAAATCTTCTTTAGAAACAGGGCGCTGATATAAATGGAACCTATGGCCATTGACTAGTAGAGGTGTTTTAGCATCATCAATTGTTAAAAGTCTTACCGTTCCATTTGGAAAAACAGCATCTACTTCATATGGTCCAAGCCAGCGTGTATGTAGCTTACCCTGAAAATTTTCAAACCGAGAGTCATACAGTAAGGCCCAATTACCTTTTTGGAACTGCTTGTGTTTGATAATTTTGTCATGCCATTTCATCCTTTGTTGCTGTATCATGTTTGTTTGATGGATGGCATCTAATCTCTTTTCATCCAACTCCAAAAGCTGCTGCAACCTAGCTGTCTGCACATCAGTCAAATCAAGATTAACAACTAAAGCAGTTCTTAAAGTTTTAATCTCAAATTCCACAAGAAAAACAACATTTTTACCATAAACAAATTCATAGGGAGAAAAACCTGTAGTGTTTCTCCAAGTAGTTCTGTAAGCCCATAATGCCTCAGGGAGCCTTTGGGACCAATCCTTCCGGTTGTCCTTCACTGTCTTAGTTAGAATGGCTTCTAAAACTTTGTTTGTACTTTCCACCTGCCCATTGGCCTGGGGGTGGTATGGTGTAGTCATTCTATGTTGAATATGATATTTGTGAAGGGTAGATTTAAAACCATGAGAATTAAATGGAGGTCCTCCATCAGTAACTAGCTCTCTAAGAATTCCAAATCTAGTGAAGATTTCTTCAAACAAGAAAGCTAGGACAACCTCTTCATTGGCTCTAATAAGTGCTTTGGCCTCCACCCATTTAGTCATATAGTCTGTACAGACTAATATATAAGTTCTTTGGTTGGATGGAGGGTTAATGGGTCCTATGAAATCCAAGGCCCATCTTTCAAATGGTTCAGAAGCTGCCTGGGGGTTTAATGGCATTTGGTCTCTATGATTGGGTTGACCCATTCTCTGGCAGCTGTCACAAGCCCTTACATGTTTCTTTGCATCCTTAAATAATGAGGGCCAATAGTAACCCATCCTCAGAATTTTGTGTGCTGTTCTCTTATCAGCGAAATGCCCTCCACAAGGGTCATCATGAGAAGCTTTCAATATGTCATACACTTCATCTTCTCTAATGCATCTTCGGATCTCCTGATCAAGCCCAGTATAGAAAAGACACCCACTTATCCAGCTGTACCTGGCACTTTGTTGAACAATTCTTCTCTTTTCTCTGTATGACAGGTGTGATGGTAATTTTCCTGCAACCAAATGATTAGCAATATCTGCATACCATGGAGAGTGAGCAGAAACTGCAAACAAATACTCATCAGGCAAAGAATCATCTACTGGAATATCATTGTCACTTTTTAACCGTGAAAGGAAATCAACCACCACATTTTCTTTACCAGGCCGATCTACAATTGTGATATCAAATTCCTGCAATAATAATAGCCATTTGGTAACTCTAGCATTTGTGACAGATTTGTTCATTAAATATTTAATAACTTAATGATTAGTGTGCACAAAAGTAGAATAACCAGTGATATAGTGTCGAAATTTATTAATGGCATAGACTACTGCAAGAAATTCTTTCTCGGTAACTGTATAATTAAGCTCAGCTGGGGTCATATTCTTACTGATAAAGTATATAGCATAAGGAAGATGATTTTCCTCTTGTCCCAAAACAGCGCCAATTGCAATGTCTGAAGCATCAGAAGATATGTGAAAAGGAAGATTCCAATCAGGCCCCCTCAAAATAGGAGCAGTAGACAACTGATGCTTGAGTTCTTCAAAAACTTTCTGACAAGAATTAGTCCACTTCAATTCAGCATTTTTCATAAGCAACACAAATAATGGAGAAGCTATTTTAGAGAAATCTTTAATAAATCTTCTGTAGTATCCAGCATGTCCTAGAAAGCTTCTCACATCAGTTTGAGTTTTAGGAACAGAAAGATTCTGAATGACCCAATATTTTGATGGATCTACCTGGAATACCTTGAGATTGAAATTAAAATGCCAAGGCACTAATTCCTTCGCTCATCATATATGGCATTTTTTCAGTACTTAGGGAGACGGTTGAGCTTGTATAACTTTCTTTTTAAGTACTTTCTAAGGTTTTGTTAATGCATCTTCCAAAAGACACACCTAAGCGAGTAAATCATCCATAAATATTTCCCATAGAATCATCAGTCATATCAGAAAAAAATTCCTATAACAGCTCTTTGAAAAGTTGTTGGTGCATTACATAGCCCAAATGGAAGAACTCTATAGGCAAAAGTTCCCCAGGGGCTGGTGAAAGTGGTCTTGTCTTGGTCTTGGGGTGCAATTCTTATCTGATTATACCCACTGAATCCATCCAGAAAAGAAAAGAATTTCTTCCCTGCCAGATTGTCCAACACCTGATCAATGAAGAGTAAAGGAAAGTGATCCTTTTGACTAGCTTTGTTTAAAGCTCTGTAGTCAACACATACTCTCCATTTCCCGTTTTTCTTAGGGACAATTACTAATGGGGAAACCCATTCACTGTCAGATATAGGATATAGAAAGCCTGAATTAAGCAATTTTTGAAGTTCTTCTTTAACAATTTCTCGTAAATTAGGGTTCATTCGTCTTTGGGGTTGACAAACAGGTCGGCATCCTTCTTTAATGTAAATTCGATGAGTACATAATTCAGAAGAAATACCTTTCATATCCGTGTAATCCCATGCAAATGCCTCCTTATATTCATGTAATAACTTCATTAATTGTTGTGTTTGAACATCTGTTAAGTCAGGATTTATGTTTAATGTCTTGCCGGGTTCAATTTCAACTGTTATGCTTTTAGATGAGATTGTGGTTAAAGTCTGAGATGAATCTTCAGATTCAATCTTTTCTTGTGCATCAGTTTCAAAAATTGCAGTTAATTGATTGTGTGTTTCAGCAATGACAGAAGAAGGTTCACAAATAAAATTATTAATTATCTCATCCTCTGTATTGTCTTTAAGAGTTAAAGCTTGCCCAATAGTTAGAATAGGTTGAACAGCATTATCATCATAATCCATCCATATAGAATCATCATTATTAACTACTGGTGTAGCATGAGGGTAAAGAGTAAGTTGTTTTGTTTCATAACCATTAGAAATTGTCATTGAACCAGATCTGCAACTAATAAAAGCATCAGCTGTGGCCATCCATGGCCTTCCTAGAATTAAGGGATGTCCCCCCAGCTTTGTTTTAGTCTGCAATACCACAAAATCAGCTGGGTATTTCCAGGATTCAACTAAAATAAGCAGATCCTCAACAACTCCTTCAGGTTTAATTGTGGAACAGTCAGCCAACTCTAAAATGGTGGGTGTATCTCTGATTGTGTTATTCAACTGTAACAATTGTGAAGTTTCAAGAGTCATTATATTAATTGCAGCACCTAAATCTACCAGAACTCGGGGAATCATTGTTTTACCAATCTGAACCGTGACTGTAGGATGGCCGGGATCACCATATTTCACGGGAGGGGCTTTTCCGAACATTAATGCAGACAAGTCTCCCATCACATGTACTGTAAGGGGGTCCTTGGTTTTCCTACCAGGTTTCTTAACACAAATATCCCTTAATGTTCTAGCATAAATTGGTACATCTTTTAATGCTTGTAAAAGTGGAATTTTAATATACAAATTTTGCAATTCCCCTAGAAAATTAAAAGCAGGTGTTTCAACTGTTCTGGTTAAAACCAAACGCTCAGGGAATGGTGGTTCTGTTATTTCAACATTCTTGTTAGGAGGTGGTTGTGCTTCTTTATGTTTCTCAGTTTTGTTTTTATCCGAATCAGAAGAAGTTATGTCATCAATAATAGGCTCTACTATTTTTCCAGATCTCAAATGAATATCATTACATTGCATAGTAGGAAATATATACTGATTCTGAATATCAATGACTTGCACAACTTTATTATTGGGGTTAGGATTTGGTTGCACAGGTAGCTGGGGTCTCATTTGGTTATTTGGCAGGGCATTTGATGGCAGAGGGAGTGGTTGTTGGAATTGAGGCAATTGATTTGGATACGGGAGTGGTTGACTTCTCCAATTTGAATTCCAAGGGTTGAAAGAAGATGGCTGTTGTGGAGGCCAAGGAGTCCACATTGAAGGATCAACAAAGGGAGGGTTTTGCATTTGCTGCATGGGTGGGAAATTCATTTGATTGAAGGGTGGGTATTGCATTTGGTTGAAGGGAGGGTAATTTGTTTGACCAAAAGCAGAATAATTGTTCCAACGATTAAATGGCATACTAGAGTTCATACCTTGTCCTTTTGGTTGCCATTGTCTTCTTTGAGTTAGCAGGTAAACTGCTTCAGCTTCTTCTTCCATTGGCTGCAATGCTGCTTTTATTCCTGGTAGAGAT
This sequence comes from Pinus taeda, assembly GCA_000404065.3. Classification (NCBI taxonomy): domain Eukaryota; kingdom Viridiplantae; phylum Streptophyta; class Pinopsida; order Pinales; family Pinaceae; genus Pinus; species Pinus taeda. The sequence goes on from APFE030418551.1 coordinate 29,280, forward strand.
GGAAACTATGTTGTCTCATGATCTTTCTCACAAATGGTACAAATTGGTATTTTATCCATTGGGCATTCCCTTAGTGGATGTTTGTCTCTGCACTTCGGGCAAAAGACAACCAGAGTTGCTTCTGCTTTGGCCTGCTTCTGCTTAACCTGCAAAGTGTCAATTTGTGAAGCAAAAGAACTTAACATCTCAGTTTTAAATTCTTCAAGTAAATTACCTATTTCCGCTCTTGTTGCTCCTCCATTGGCTGATTTCTGCACTCTTGAATAGGTGGAATCTCTTGTTCTGTTTCTTGCAGCTCCCCTAAAGCACCTCTTAGCCAATTCACAAATCTCATCATATGATTCCTTAGATATATCTCCCTTGGCAAGCATGTTTAACATATTTAAACAATCATCCCTTAAACCTCTAAGTAATATTGTTTTGCGAATTTCCTTACTTATATCTGGATGATCAGATCTCTGTGTGTTGTACTGCAGCCTTTCTATGTAGTCCTCCAGACTCTCATCCGGCTTTTGTGCCATATTGAATAGTTCATCCTTCTTTTCTCTCGTCCGGCAGTAGTCTTGATATTTAAGCAGAAATTTTTGTTTCATCTGCTCCCATGTTGTGATTACCTGACTTCCAAGGCTCATGAACCATCTTAAAGCATTCCCTTTTAAGGTGGCTAGAAACAGTTTCAACATTTGAGCATTAGTAACATAATCATAACTTCTGCATAATATATCAAATTCAAAAAGAAATTCATCCGGATCCTCAGAGGATAAACCATGAAAGTTAGGTAAAGCAGACAATGGAATATTTTTCATTGTTCCTGCAGGGAGATCACTGATAGGAAATCCCAAGGTAGAGAGGGAATTTTCATCCCTTCTTTCTTCTTCAGGATCTGCACGTCCTCCACCAAAGAAACCATCATTGGTTCCTTCCATTGTTGGCTCTCCTACTGCACTTGCTTGATCGTCAATATCTTCTATTGGCTCTTCGATGTTTTCTACCGATCGTCCAATGCTTTCTATTATTTCCTCAATGTACTCTGCTGATCTACTAACACTTTCCTCTGACTCTCCAGCACTGATTGCTGGTTCTTCTATATTTTCAGGACCCACGACTTCCTCCGTTTTGTAATCTGATTGAGGGGAGTGCTGAAGTTTTGGTCTTCGAGAACTTAATCTCTGTGATGATTCAGCCCTTGATACAATCTCGTCGATAAAAGTTTTTCTTCCTCCCCTTCCTTTGCCTTGGCCACCTATGGGGTTAGTTTTCTTCTGGTTTCCGCGTCCTCTCATACAATCTGCACATTTAAAAAGAAAAGATTAATGCTTTTGAAATCTATAATTACCTTCCCCGACAACGGCGCCAAAATGTTGGTCGCTTTAATTGCTTTCACAATTCAAGCTCCACATAAATTGTCAACCCGAGGAAGTCTTTTTATTTCAAAGATAATCACGCACTGGATATGCTCAATTTCAAAAGCAGAAACAATGTTGTAGTAAAAGAAAGAACACACAATTATTAATCTCACCAATCTACTGATTCACACTCTACTTAATCAAAGCTGAAGTCAATTAGGTTATAACATAAATAATTTCTCTGTTGCAGTTACAACCCAAACAAAGGAAGATCAATCTGCAAGGAAAGAAATCAATCAACCACAGCAGGAACAGGACCCTATTCCTTAGTTAGGAACTTCAGCACCTGATGCCTGACACTTAATCACAATGTAGGAAAAGTAACTTCAAGAGATCAAGACCCTATTCTTATGAACAGGAACCTTCAACACTTGTCTCTTGTTTCTAATCACACTGCAGGCAAAGGAAAGCAAGTAATGAGAGCAGGACCCTATTCCTTTATGCAGGAATCTTCAGCACCTGCCTCTCCACATCATTCATTCATACAATCAACAGAAATGGATTTCTCAACTTCCAAGAGTGAAGGCATTCAATACATGCAGCGCTAAGGAAACAGAGTATTACTAAACTGTGTAACTAGTGTCCAACAACAGAATTAAAGTGAAGTGCAAACACATAAAGAATTAAACAAGTTACAGGAACCAAAGGGTGAATCTTGTGAGGAAGGCGGGCCCTTTCCCTCTCACAAGATTCCCCGAGGGAAAGAACTAAATTGGAACGCTCAAAGGAAGAATTTATTCATCTGTCAAAGTAACTGATATATTACAGATGGAGACTAGCTCCAGTTCTCACACAATATTCTCCTGTAGCTTTACAACAACCGACCCTTTCTAATGATGATGTCTCCTCTTTTTAAAGAGGAGACATCTTTTACAATTTACATGAGAGCGGATCTACGTTATCTCAAATCTGTTCTCTTTCCCAAAATAGGACTATTCTGTTCTTCATAAAAAAGATACTGTTACAATAGAGACAAAAAGAATGCTATCTTCAAGATAATCCAAGTAACCGTGTCTTCATGCTGCTGCTACTATTCCACAAAAAGTTCTTCCAGAATCGCAAATTACGCATGACGGAATTTGCGTGCTTGATGGCTGTTTCAGCAACTGAGTCAGCTATTTCAGCAACGGCCGCTTGTTCCTAACAACGCAAATTACTTATCTGCGATCTTTGGACTTGTGTTAGCAACGATACACTTCAATTAATGATAAAATATAAGAGTATTATGGAATTAAATGTAAAACAGATTAAACATATAATAAAGAAGAGGTTTTTATATACCTTGGGATAAAGTGGATGAAAATGATGATGGAATTCTTTTTAATCATGGTTATAAGAGTAGAATGGTGTCAAATCATATAACAAAAATGATACATAGTGGAGTCCTAACATCCACCCCAGCTAAAAATGTTGCATGTCCTCAGGCAACCCCTAGTCTGAATCAGAGTCTGAGTACTGGAACTGAGCATGCAAATTACTCAAGCAGTAGCTAGAGAAGGTGGCGTCTGTAGGAACTCTGAATCCTCTGTTGTTCTGCAAGTATTGCCATGCCAAGGCTTCATCCCTGTTAGTCAACTGGTAGTGACACTGATATTTGTCTGAAGGCAGCCAAAAAATTGGAAAATGGAAATGATACCCGATCCAGTTTACTCCACAACGTTGAATGCAACCAATGTAATTAGGAACCCTGGATAATGCAGCTTGAAGATTGTGAGGGTTAAAAGGGTGATAATCGTGTCTTTCTTTACATGACTGCTGCCAAAACATAACATTGGCCTTCAATGCAGCAGTACCCTTTACCCTAATGTGCTGTTGACACTTAGAAAGTGTTGAAGCCTGTAATTGCTGCATATACCTATGCATTCCTGGCTTCTGTAAGAATTCATGATATTGTGCTATGAACATAGTTGGGCTTAAAGGCTCTGGTCTGATCCACAGGAGTTTATTCTCCTCATTATGACTGCTTGTAGTGAACGCACTTTGCCAAGTGAGCTGGTTAGACAAAAAGGAAACAAATGCCCTTATTTGTATATCTCCTGCAATTGGAATAAGATTGAAATCTAGCCCTTGTCTGTCGTCTGGCGACTGAGACTGTTGGGGTTCTCTTCTTTTTATAAGTGGGTGGGGACGGGGGTGTTAGAGAGTCGTCACTAGGGACAGAAATAGTGGGGACAGTTGACTCTGCTAAGTGGGGCGATCTCGGGGTTGGGTGAACTGGGGAATATGGAATATCGTCCTGCTGTCCTTCATAAAGAATTTCCAGAGTATCATCAGAACTTTCGGGTTGTTGGGACGTTTCAGCCTGGTGAGGAATTTCAGACAGCTGGGGATCAGGGAGTGGGACATGCAGAGGGGGATTTTGCTGAGCAAAACCCCTCTGTATCAACAGCTGGCATAAACGGTGGTGGGTGAGGGAATTTAGAGCGTCTACAATAATAAGACATGTTTCTAATACAACCAAGCAGATAATAGGGGATATTAATCAGTCGTGCGTTTCTCAAATGATTCATCAAGACAAAATCGTGATTGTACACTACCTGGTAACGCCCTTCACACATTAAGTAGTGTTTGATGAACTCTGCCACCGATGGCCATGGTTGAGGAAGTGAGTGCAGACTAACCCCGTGGCCTCTGGGTTCCACTCGCTCATCTGGACGAAGAAATTCTTGCTGTGCATTGAGAATAACCTTCTTTCTGCTGAACCAGCGAGTACCAATAGCTGGCAACCCTGATACCTGAACTATGTCCTCCTCTGTTACTGAAATGCGAACCCCTTGGACCACTGAAAAATCACCTTGAAGGTTTTGTGCAAACTCTAAGACTTGTTCCTGGTCAAATTCACCCAATCTTTCAAAATATACTGTCCATCCCACTTGTTGGAAAATCTGATAGACTTCAGGAAACAATTGAAGAAGATTTATGGAGCCGGGCTCATGTCTAACGGCTGACCCTCCCATGGTTGTAGCTTTGAGTTATCAGATGCACAGAACACAGTAAACACAGACCCTGATCGCGCTAGTTGTTGCAACAGAGGCTGCAAGGTCTAAATGACGGCGGAAATAGATATGACAAGGGACGGAAGCTTGGTTAATGCGAAGTGATTGTTCAATTTTTGGGATTCCCCCCCTACGTACGGTGTAATAATGATTGGGTGTGTGAAGATCTGTAATCATTATGAATGAAATCCTCTCTTTAATATAATTTAACTGAATTACAGTAAAACCTCATACCTTACATTTTTACCTTTGGTTTAATAATTTGAAGTGTCGATTGCTTCAAAATAGCTTAATGTACATGGAAGAATCTGTAGATTTCTCTGAAAATTTAGAACAGGAGTGTAATTGGATCTGGTCAGTGCTAAATAATTTTTCACCAAAAGGATCTGAAGTATAATCGTGGAGAACCAAAAAGCTTATATAATCAGCGAAGAGAAATAATGTTTTAATGATAACAGGTTGCTGAAACTGGTGTTTCAGCAACGGAAAAATGAACGATATGTTGCTGAAACAGGTGTTTCAGCAACGGGAAAAATCAGAGAAATGGGATAAATGGCTTAGGTCTGTAAACAATGGGAAAAATATTTGATAGGGGATAATTTCAGCAGTAAGGGATGGGAAACACTGACTGAAGGAAAATATTTCAGGGATGGTAGAAGTGGGAATAATGGAAAAATGGAAATAATGTAGGAATGGGTATGAAGGGATATTTCTAGGAAAATGGGGTAAAATGATGGGAACAAGCTTCTGTGATTGAAGCTTCAGATCTTCTCATGATGAATCTGTCCTCCTTAATGAGCTTTTTCCAGAATCTGCAAGATTCAATTGTAATATGCCAATTCTTGACAGGGATTATTAGTGCTAAATCTAATCTAATATTAAAAATAGAGTGCAGAAAATTAAATGCTGTGAGGAGCAGAAGACTCCCCTAGAAAAAGATAATGAATATCAGTCATGCAAGCAGTCTTGAAATCTTCTTTAGAAACAGGGCGTTGATATATACAGAGCCTATGGCCATTGACTAGTAGAGGTGTTTTAGCATCATCAATTGTTAAAAGTCTTACTGTTCCATTTGGAAAAACAACATCTACTCCATATGGTCCAAGCCAGCGTGTACGTAGCTTACCCTGAAAATTTTCAAACCGAGAGTCATACAACAAGGCCCAATTACCTTTTTGGAACTGCTTGTGTTTGATAATTTTGTCATGCCACTTCATCCTTTGTTGCTGTATCATGTTTGTTTGATGGATGGCATCTAATCTCTTTTCATCCAACTCCAGAAGCTACTGCAACCTAGCTGTCTGCACATTAGTCAAATCAATATTAACAGCTAAAGCAGTTCTTAAAGTTTTAATCTCAAATTACACAGGAAAAACAACATTTTTACCATAAACCAATTCATAGAGATAAAAACCTGTAGTGTTTCTCCAAGTAGTTCTGTAAGCCCATAATGCCTCAGGGAGCCTTTGGGACCAATCCTTCCGGTTGTCCTTCACTG
>APFE030418551.1:35472-84860 GCA_000404065.3 Pinus taeda
TGGTGTAGTCATTCTATGTTGAATATGATATTTGTGAAGGGTAGATTTAAAACCATGAGAATTAAATGGAGGTCCTCCATCAGTAACTAGCTCTCTAAGAATTCCAAATCTAGTGAAGATTTCTTCAAACAAGAAAGCTAGGACAACCTCTTCATTGGCTCTAATAAGTGCTTTGGCCTCCACCCATTTAGTCATATAGTCTGTACAGACTAATATATAAGTTCTTTGGTTGGATGGAGGGTTAATGGGTCCTATGAAATCCAAGGCCCATCTTTCAAATGGTTCAGAAGCTGCCTGGGGGTTTAATGGCATTTGGTCTCTATGATTGGGTTGACCCATTCTCTGGCAGCTGTCACAAGCCCTTACATGTTTCTTTGCATCCTTAAATAATGAGGGCCAATAGTAACCCATCCTCAGAATTTTGTGTGCTGTTCTCTTATCAGCGAAATGCCCTCCACAAGGGTCATCATGAGAAGCTTTCAATATGTCATACACTTCATCTTCTCTAATGCATCTTCGGATCTCCTGATCAAGCCCAGTATAGAAAAGACACCCACTTATCCAGCTGTACCTGGCACTTTGTTGAACAATTCTTCTCTTTTCTCTGTATGACAGGTGTGATGGTAATTTTCCTGCAACCAAATGATTAGCAATATCTGCATACCATGGAGAGTGAGCAGAAACTGCAAACAAATACTCATCAGGCAAAGAATCATCTACTGGAATATCATTGTCACTTTTTAACCGTGAAAGGAAATCAACCACCACATTTTCTTTACCAGGCCGATCTACAATTGTGATATCAAATTCCTGCAATAATAATAGCCATTTGGTAACTCTAGCATTTGTGACAGATTTGTTCATTAAATATTTAATAACTTAATGATTAGTGTGCACAAAAGTAGAATAACCAGTGATATAGTGTCGAAATTTATTAATGGCATAGACTACTGCAAGAAATTCTTTCTCGGTAACTGTATAATTAAGCTCAGCTGGGGTCATATTCTTACTGATAAAGTATATAGCATAAGGAAGATGATTTTCCTCTTGTCCCAAAACAGCTCCAATTGCAATGTCTGCAGCATCAGAAGATATGTGAAAAGGAAGATTCCAATCAGGCCCCCTCAAAATAGGAGCAGTAGACAACTGATGCTTGAGTTCTTCAAAAGCTTTCTGAAAAGAATTAGTCCACTTAAATTCAACATTTTTCATAAGCAACACAAATAATGGAGAAGCTATTTTAGAGAAATCTTTAATAAATCTTCTGTAGTATCCAGCATGTCCTAGAAAGCTTCTCACATTAGTTTGAGTTTTAGGAACAGAAAGATTCTGAATGACCAATATTTTAGATGGATCTACTTGAATACCTTGAGATGAAATAAAATGTCCAAGCACTATTCCTTCGCTCATCATCATATGGCATTTTTCAGTACTTAGGGAGAGGTGAGCTTGTATACATCTTTTAAGTACTTTCTCAAGGTTTTGTAATGCATCTTCAAAAGACACACCATAAGGAGTAAAATCATCCATAAATATTTCCATAGAATCATTCCAAACGATTTCTCTTCATGTGTATGCACTCAAAAATAGACCAATTGCATTCACAAACTGAAGCACCACAATTTTGGCTGAGGACTCTAACTGCAAACTTTTGTAATTGAGGACATTGGTTGCCAAATGACTCCCACCAATGTGCTGCAAAGGAAAAGACATTAATTAGTTACTTAGTTCATTTCATTACTTATTTACAAGTATTTAAAGATAATTTGAATTGCAAATTTGCAAACAATTGAACTTTAAAAGAAAAACAAATTGGAATTGCTTACCTAGTTGGTCCACATCTCTTGCCATCTTTGCAAAGTATTTTCCAAAGGTACCAGCTGCCATACTAAAAAGAGTAAGTTGTCTATGTATTTCCAACTTGTCTACATGATTAGGGACCATGGGCTCTAAACAATCATATAATCCATCTCTGACCTTCGTAACCTACATATCTCCTAGATGAGATTTATAATGGTACTTTGGGTTCAAAAAATACCCAAGTGCGTGTATAGTCTGATGGAATTGATTGTTCCAACTATTATTAATGATCTCCCATATATGCCCATATTTAGCTAACTTATCCTTGTAAACTTCCCGTATCTTCTCCTTTGCTTGATCCATAGCCTCATAAATGTATCCCATGACCAATTTTTCCCCATCCACCATTTGTAGCACCTTAACAAGAGGCTCGACAATTTTTACAAGCTTTGGAGACATTTTCCCAAAATAATTGTCAAAAGATTTCTTTTTGGTATCTTTTCCATCTTGTCTATGAGCCCATTGAGATTCAGTCCAATCATGAGAAGAAAACATTTTCTACAAGTTTGTTTGTTGAGAATTAAGAATTTGCAACATGAGGAAGTGAATTGTAAATCTCGTAATTATAGGCCTATCAAGCTCTTTTCCCCCAATGTTTCTCCTCATTAGGCTGAATACTTATGAGTGGTTGTAGATGTGTTTTGTAATGCAATGGCATACTTTATAGTGTTTTTTACCCACTCCACTTTGCTTATTTCCTCAAGCATGAGGTCTATGCAATTTGCAACACATGGAGTCCAAAATATGGTCTTATATTTGAAATAAGCCATATTTCCATAAAGAAAATAGTTTGAGGCATTATCTTTGATGACCTGCACAACATTTTTGTTCCCCACTTCCTGAATAATATCATCCAAAAGCTCAAGTAGAAGGGTTGAATCCTTCAACTTATCAAATGCATCAACTAATCTCAAAAACATGGTTCCTTGAGGGAAAGAAATAAGGAAATTAATGATATTGTTGTTCTTTCCATCGATCCATCCATCTTATATGATGGGACAACTTGTTTTGAGCCATGACTCTTTATACTCAGCCAAATACTCATTAATGGAAGAAATCTCTTTTTGTAAAAGAGCCCCCCTCAAGTCATGCATAGTAGGGCCTTTGAAGTTGTTTCCAGTCGCTATAACAGAGTCCCACACAGCTTGATAAGAAGGTGAATGAGCAACATTAAATGGGATATTTGCATCATACCACCATCTAGAAATGTATTGAAAAGAAGATTCTTTGCATGATCTTTTACAATGTTCATCTAAAGTGGGTTGAAGACTTCAGTGAGAGGAAGTGGGATTAGCAGAGGTAGTGATGGTAGAGGTTGAGAAATAAATATGGATGTTCATCCGATTTGTTCCTTTACATTCTTGGCCTTGATGATAAGACCCAAGAGTACGAGGGACATAGTGAAAGGAGTCATTGGTGGAAGGGATGGAAGAGGAGGACTTAATCTCAAAATCATCATACCACTCTCTTTCATGGCTTTTAATATTTCCCTCTTCCTTGCAATTGTTTCCTCGATAGCCTTATCCATAGCCTTATTCTCCTCAAACCTCGCAAGGTATTATGCCCTAACAGGACATAACGCTTCCTTTGGCACTTCACATGACTTTACTTGGCCTCTTATCCTAGCCAAGTGTTGTTTCAACTTCAGAAAACCTCCACATCCAATAGATTTATTTCAAAATTTGCATATCATTTTTCCATCAATCACATCACAATGATCCCATGCAGTGCCCTCTGATTTTGGAGCCATAGTGACTAGAAAAAGTTGAAATTTGCAAAGAATTATTCCAATTAAATAAAAATTGAAACTACGAAAAATGCAAAACATAAGATAAATTTAGGGGGGGAAAGGCCTATTTAGCCTACAAAATTTGATAGCATAGAACTAGAGTTTTGATAGCATAAAACACATAAAAAACATTAAATACATGGACATCAATGAAATATGAATTTTGCAACTGAAAATCCTTACCTAGAAAGAAAACTAGCTTCCTTAGCCTCCTCTTGAAGATGCCAACTCTACTAACATATCCAAACTATCTCCGAAATAGCTCCAAGTCCAACTCTAAGCCTCCAAGATGACTACTCCAGCAAAAAGTTAACAATATCTAAGTTCCCAATGGAACTCACAAAAACTCCAAATGAGACGTGGGAGGAAAATGAGGGGGTTGACCTCCTTCTATTGGCTTGGATAGGGTGTTTTTGGAGGGAAACAACCCCTAGTTTCCCTCCAAACCACCTTAGAAGCTTTCAAAAACTGGCTCGGTGGGTCCACGATAGTCATGGCAATGAATCAACTAGTTTATGATAGAAGGTTTATGAGTAAACCGGGTGATTCCATCATAAACCACCTTGCTAGGTCCAATTTATGTGAAAAATCAAATAAATGGTGGTATAAATCTAGTTTTGTGGTCATTTCCACTAGATTTGCTAGTGAACCAACTGATTGACCAATTTCCGGTTTATGTTGGCCGATTTTTAAAGCTATGCTTCACATTTTAAATATTTTAGCTTGGCATCCTTTGATATATTTAGCTTTCCCATTGGTAAGCTTATTAATCCTAATCTCTATGTCATCTAACAAAAATATATCCACTTTAATAGGAGAATTTAAGATGATGCCCATGGTGTCCGAGGAGTCATACAAATTGTTAAGCTAGGTGTCTCAATTCTCTAAGGGGATCGAATGATTATCTTTTGTTTTACAAACTAGCACATTCTTCCAAAACTTTCTAGGAGCGGCTTTAGAAAGGTGAAGAAGATGCTCTTGTCTCTTATTGATATAAGACATCTTTTTCCTTTTGATAAGAGCTTTGCATATACTAATATTTCAAATTTTTATAGTTTCATTAGGAGCATCTCAAATAACTTTCCAGGCCATTTTATAGTCTTTACTATACCAAGGGTTGCCAGTTTTGTTATTCTTTTTATACGTCACCTTAGTAGAGAATTTGTTAATGGTAGTAGTAAAATTGTAATAGATTTGACCAATGTTATTCTTATATGTCAATAAGCCTATATTCCTCTTTAAATCCTTTAAGAAGAGGTCAATATTATTCCTATTGAAATGAGTGTGCATATTAATTTTTGTATTCTCTTGATTTTTGCCCTCATGCAAAACAAGATTGAGGGTTAAGGATAGAAGCCTATAGTCAGAGTCAGGGCCATTATCATTAAGCAACTCAAGGTTAGCAATACTGTTGAGAACATGGGCATCAGAAATCACATAATCCACAACACTACTACCAAACCCATGTATGTAAGTCATTTGGTTAGAAGAATAACACTTATTAATTCCATTACAAATAATCAGATCTTGGAAGCCAAAAAGCTTGAATAGCTCAGTACCAAATACATTCTCATTTATTCTTTATAGTTGTTTGAATCTATTAGCTAAGTCATATTTAATATTATCAATTCTAAATTTTAATCATTATAGATTATAGATAACAAATAATATTTTATAATTTTTTTAGATGTTTAAAACTTTGTTATAAATAAGAAGGTTAATTTCGTTTTAAGCAATGATCAAGTTAATATTAAAAATTGTAAAAATTCAATTTTAATATATTAAAGTATTAAATTAACGTAATACTATGAGTATATTAATTTCATTTTCATTATTGAATTTAAATAGTTTAATTTATCATCTTCTGTACCTATATAATCTTGTGGAATATATGATTTTGTTTAATTTATATAATTATATATAGTAGATGTTTAACTTGTATATATGATTTTTGTTTTTAATATAAATATTATATATATATATTTGTGTTTTTTTTAGTCATAAAGATTTTACGATTCAATAACAAAGCAAGATTGAAATTAAATTTAGATAAATAAAATAACAAACTATTTTTCATAACCAAAATATACTTAATTGACAAATATATAGTTCCAATACAATAATAAGGTAATAAAAAATTCAAAACAATTATTACATAAAGATATAAAAATCTTCTTTGTAAACTCATTAAAAAGATGTATTTAATTTTTAGTTTTAAGTATTATATAATATATTTAAATAAATGTTTAGTTTAAAGGGACCCCTTATATAGGGGAAACAGGGCGCTCCATCCAGCAGAGGATTGGTGAGCATGCAGCAGACCTGAAGCATGGTAGAGTAAAGTCCTCGGCTCTTGCAGAACACGTGGACAAAACTAAGCATCATGTCTGCATTGAGGAGGCCAAAGTCATTGCGAGGGTTGATCGGTTTCATCATCGCAAGTTAAGGGAAGCTATCGAAATTGAACGAAGACCCATCAATCTCAACAGAGATGATGGGTGGAAGGTAAGTAGAAATTGGATCCCTGCGTTGTCGTCTTAGGGTTTTTTCCTCCCCCCTCTGTTCTTCTTAGGGGCTTTCCTCGGGTTAGTGAGTCTGGTATCGCTTATCGCAGGCAGCCTTATGTTCTTCCCTTGTTCTGTGTGTCCTCCGGTCTCTCTTTATGTTTATTCTCTTCTTAGGTTTCATCTCTTTTTAGGTAGAATTCATTATAATTGAGCGTGAATTATTCTTAAAATATTACTATTATCATTAATAACAATTCAAATGACAATTCTCTATGAGTTTAGTACTATTAACTTTTATAGTCCCATTCATCTTATTCTAACTAGCATTTTATATCATTTAGGACATATATTTATTAATTTATATATATTAGCAAATAAATTAGTTATTAGTATTAATAATTAATTTATATATATAAGGCATTATTATTTTAATGAATTATTAAACTAATTAATAACTTTTAATTAAAAACATTAATATATATAACCACTAACTAGTATTTTTATTAGGACATATTTATACTAATAAATAAATTAATTAATTAATTACATTTTTAATTTTTAATATTATTAATGATACATAGTAGTATTTTATACATATAATATTAATATAGATTAGTAAATTAATTTTTAATCGACCTTGTTTAACCTTTTTCTATATAATCAATTATATACCAATTATTAATAATATTAATTACGATAACAATAATAAAAATAGGGTATAATAGTAAATGATTGGAATATACATAGACATGTGATACACGTAATGAATTAATCCTTTAAATAAATATTGACCTAGATATATTTTTATATAATACAGTTATATTTTAAATTAAATAAATGAATTATTTTTAAACAGATTAACCTTTAGGAGGTTTTATTATTTACCTGGTTAACCTTGCTCCTGGAATTTAATAGTATTTTAATATAAAATTGGTTAGAGGAAGTTTGACTGGTGCTCTTGAGTGGAAAAGTAGCCGTTAGATTGTACTAGCTGTGGGAGTCTCTGCCTATTTAACACGCTGATCTGGATCTGCATCTTCAACTCGTCCTGATGATGAACCACATTAGTTGGTTCGAAACGCGTCGACAATTGTCCTTTTCATGTGATTTACGCCGAAGCTCTTCTTATAAAAATGACCGATCACAGAAGCCTCAATTATACAAGTCACAATTTTATTTGAAAAACAATAAAAAAAAAATCTTATATGGTTTAGAAAAAAATCAGTAATTTAAAAAAAAAAAACCAAATTATAATTATTAAATTTGAAAATTTTGGATATTACAAAAATTGTTGATTTTAAATATTTTTTAATAGTACTGAATCGATTGCTAACATCTAAAACACAACAATTTAAACACCACAACAATAAAATTTCTCCAATTATTTTCCTATAATAAAATCACCCTCCATACTAAATTGTAACCTCACTTGACAACGCTTTTTAGAACACTTACAAAAAGCCTTCCCATGTATTTACAAGAAGCCTTCCAAGTTCCCATGTATGTCATGGGCATGGAATGGAAATGTCAAACAACAACGGATTAACAGTATTTTTGTAAAAGCACAATTTTCGACTTCCGCTGCCGTCCCGCCGTCAATATTCACAGCCTCTGTTGTCAAAGGGACTTCATTGATTCCTGTTATTCGGCTTTCTTAAGCTATGCACGCACGTAACGAACCTCACGTGTAGGGTTAACTTCACTTCCATCCGAAAGAATCGTTCAAATTTGGCAACAATTATCAGTGAAAACATTATTAAGATTCGGTATCATTTGTGGTCAATGAAGATTTTCATTTAACGAAATTTATTAATTTGTTCATTCTAATCTGTTAGAATGTTACATTTCAAATTAAAATTGATGGAATAAAGAATGATAGTTTGAAGTTGATTAACAGGTTAAGATCGTTGACTCGATATTTAAATCATTGTTAAATGATTCTAGAAGCAGGGTAAATTGCAAATTGGCCAAACACAAGTCTATCTGAATTTTTAATTTTTTTTATCCACATTGAAAATTTGTTAGAAAATAGCAGATTATCTTAAATGTTTTATTAAATATATTTCACTCAGAATTTTTTTAAGGTATCAATTCTATAGATGAGCTTAGGTTTAAAATCGTGGAATCAAGTTATAAACCATTACGAATCCATCAATGTCCTTTATGGCTACTCAGAATTTGAAATTAGGAAAGTAAGGATAAAATCTCTTTACAATTAAATAATATCAAAACATATTAATGTTTAGAAACACTTTATTTTTTGGCTTTTAAAGACATGGAAATAGAAAGAGTAGCTTCACCAAATTTGGTATATCGTTCCAATATAGTAAGCTAAAAAAAGCATATGACATCTTTAATAGTTAGCCGGTAATTATTACATAAAATCTATGATATAACATAATAATTTTATTTAAAATCTATGGTATAATATAATAATTTTATTTGAAGTTGCTGGAGGATTTAATCCTAATCACTTCTTAGGTGTGAAAACGGTTCATCTGTGTCTTAATTTAGTTTTAGTTAGTCTAGTTTAGTTAAGTCTCATTGCAGTGATTTATTGTTGATGTCTCCAATTTAATCTTATTTAATTGATTCATAATATTGAGAAGATCAATCCTCTGTGCCATGTTTTCTCTTCATTTGTCATGGTATCAGAGTGTAGGTTGCATAAGACTTCTTGAGAGCAGCAAAGAGAAGAGATCAGGTCGCATAAGACTTTAGAGAGAGAAATGTCTCAAATGTTTTGTAGAAAGTGTCGTATGAGTTCGTCAACGAGAGGATGAGGAGAAAGTGTGAAAGCAACTTGAATTTCACACTTGTGAAGAAAAGGAAGTACGCCACTTTTGCACCTTTGAAGAAAACACAGTGCGTCAATTTCGCACCCCAACAAAAAGAAGACTACGCAAAAGAGTCATAAAGGTATGAAATTCTAGAATTTTTCATATTGTTGCACCCCATCAAAAGATTGCGCAAAATTGCACCTGCAACCTCTTCGAGAAGTGTGCAAACGACGAAGAAGAAGTTTAAAAAAAATGAGCAATTTTTGTTTATTCTTGGTTCAATAAATGACAAGGGTAATGAAGCATGCATTCTATTGGGAATATGAGGCACTAAATCTGATTAGGAGCATGAGTTACGAAACTCATTTGGAGTACGAAGTGAATTTTCATATAAAAAAAAGTCAAGTCCTATTTTGTTCATAAGGCAAACATGGATCTGCTATGTTTACAAGATAATTTGCTTGTTGAGCCGAATTCAGCCAACGCTCAACAAATGGGAAAAGTCGAGAGACTAAAAAATTCGAAGCAGTAGTAGGATATGTTTAATTTTTTTTTTTTTTGAAATATTTTGAATGAAAAGATTTTTCGTATAAGGCGGTAATCCAATTGAAAATGGAGAATTTGGTGAATCCCACTGTGCTCAGCCACAAGTGGGTGATGAGTGAAGAATTTGTAGAATAAACAAAGAATGAGCACGTAGATGCTCGTGAAGCCCACTGTGCACAACCACAAGTGGATGAAAATTTGGTGATTCCAGCAAAAGAGCTTGTTGATGACAACATGGTGATTCTAGCAATAGAGCTTGCTGATGAAAATTTGGTATTTCCTGCAATGAAGCTTGCTGATGGGGATTTGATGAATCCAACAATAGAGCTCGCTGATGATAATTTGGTGAATCTAGCAAGAGATTTTGTTGACAACAGTGAAGCTTCCACTGGAGTATTCAATGTTATGGTGAATCCAACAATTAATATTGTTGATGTAAATTTTGAAGAAGAATTATTGCCTAAAAATGAATGATTGTGGATGGTGCAACAGAAACATCACATCGACATGATGCTATTCGGTGCAAGAAGCCCACTTGAGTCTGAAAACCAAGTGGAAGACAACTTGTTTGCAAAAATAGAGGTTAGTAACGAAGTCAAAGAGACAGTGATAGAGGAAGAGGCAAAGAAGGAAGCCCACAAAGAGAAAAAGCAGGCAAAGGTAGAGGAAGAGAAGGAAGCAGAGCAAGAGAAAATGCTCATTGCAGAGCAGAAGGAACATAACCAATGTGGTTCTATAGATGTTTTTAAACTTACCATTGATTCCCAATGTGCAAGTAAACAAGACAATTATGAAGAATAGTTAAATTTCCTTGAGGCATGGCTTGCAACACCATGCCTTGATAAAGTTTGCATAGAAGTTGTAGAAATGAATGTTGAAGACAACTTGGATGATAAAAACATCAATTAAATTTTCACGTATTGGAGTCCTGAAGAAACAAAATTTATTTTGATCTTATGTTGCAGCAAATTGAGGATGAAAAACACACTGCAAAAGACAATATGTGGTAGCAGCCTACATACAACCCAATTTCTGAAGAAGTCCAAGACATGATCAGACAACCTGGAATAATAGAAGACATGCACTAGCAAATGAAGAAACTACGATTTGAAGGATACACCAAGAAGAAAATGCTGAAACAATTTAGAGGCTACATAATTTGGAAGAAGAGAAGAAAAAAATAAATCTAGTTGAAGTCAATTTTTATAATTTTAAGCTTAGCTAAGACATAGACCAGCGAACATCTTAATTAAATTTTTTATGTGGTTGTAATTAAGGGGGAGTGTTGGAGAATCTAATTTCAGCCACCTGCTAGGTGTCAAAATCATCCATCCAAGTGTCCTAATTCAGTTTCAATTAGTCCAGTTTAGTTCAGTCTCACTGCAGTCATTTTTTGTGGATGTCTCCAATGCTATCTTATTTAGCTGATTTGTAATATTGAGAAGAGAAATCCTCTACTCCATGTTTTCTCTTCATTCTTTATCAGAAATTTATCTTAAATAAAAAAATAAAATATGTAAAAATCCCATAAACGATATCAAAACCTATTAAAGTTTAGAAATAGTTTTTGTTTGAGCTTTAAAGACATGGAAATAGGAGTGAATAGTTTCCTCACAAATTTAGTATAGTGTTCAAGTATAGTAACCCAAAAAGAAACATATGACATCCATAATAGTTAGCCATTAATTATTACACAAAATCCATGATATGATATAATAGTTTTATTTGAAATTTATCTTAAATAAAAAAAATAAAAGATGTAAAAATTAGTGCATAATTTATATTTATATTAATGTGTTTAATTTTTTAATTACCAATTTACATTTATAGGGTACGATATCTACATTTTAGTAAAATTTGGTAGTTAAGTTATTAGGTAAAAGTTTTTTTTTCTTTTTTTTTTTTACAAACAAAGGGATTTTCTCTATCAATTTGAATTCTAACTTTACTATATTATTATTATTAAATTATTTATAAGATAAAAATATCTTAAAGTATACATTAATAATAGATATACTATTAAGATACTCCATATAACTTGGTTAATTCAAATCTAAATTATCATTGAAACTTTATAAAAATGCTCAGAAATTATACAAATAATGAACAGAATTAACCACCTATTAAATAAATAAAAACATTATAATTTTTACTAATAAAGAAAACTAAAAATAAAAAATCCCATAATCCTTCCAAATCACTTAAAAACAAACTTTATTTTAAATAAAAAACTTATACATAAAAAAATCATTATTTTATATTTGATACTATAAATGTGAATGTATATATATTTTTACTTCTTGCCATTGTAATTTTATATTTCACCCAATATTACAAAGGTTAACATCCCATGCCTCCATCTATCCCACTCGCACTATTTAGACAATGTCATGTATGAAAAATATCATAGATTTGCATGAAGCTTCCATCTTTTAGTTAGTAGTATCTATTCGGATGGGAACTATAACTTAATTTATATATCTATCTATTATCTATCTATTAGTATATATATATATATATATATATATATATATATAATATAATATATATCTATATCCTATATATCTATTATTATATATAATATATATATATATATATATATATATATATATATATATTATATATATATATATATATGTCTCAATACATAGGTATTGAAGTACGAAAAATTCTCTTTTCTACTATGAGCAATAAGCACTTGCTTGTGTAAGTTGCTGGATTCAAAGTTAGATCTCAATTGTTTTTGGGCACATCATTTTGATGGACTATGTATGTTTCCTACAATATTTCACGTAATGTAGCTTATAAATAGACTCGAAATCCTCTAAATTTGGCCAAATGTAATGAAAACTTCATAGTTGATCGAGGTTTTCTAAGATAAATCTTGTATGGTATTTATGTGTGTGTTGCTATCTTAGGGTTAATCATATTGTTTCTCTTTCATTTTATTACTAAGATGTAGTATGAGAGCCATGATTGTGAGTTGTTGCAATATAATAACATGAATATGGCTATGTGGAATAAACTGAATATGAATGGCTCCATTATCATGAGGGATCAATTTGAGAAGAAATTGTTAAGTTTAGGTATGTTCTATGCTAGAGAAATTTATTTCAATTCCTTTTCCACATTAGAAATCACATCATCATTGAGTACACTGTAGATAGAACATAAATATAAATCGAAGAAGACAAGCCAAGGCAAGAGGACACAAGATGTGGCGTGAGCAAGGGAGAAACCTCACAATGTGTGGGGAAACCCTTTATTCAATTATTCTTTTATGTTCTTCAAAGTTCAACAGAGAAAGAGGGAGAGAGAGATAATACATTTACAATAGAAGTCAACACTTTGACTTATCTAGATCTCACATAGATCATTTCATATAACGATGAGATCAGTTGAAGACATTCTGCTTCAACTGATTCTCCAAGGTGATGGCTTCTCCTATCGTAGTCCTGCATCTAGTCCACTTGTTGCACCACTACACCATGTTGCACTAATCATGATTATCATCATACTACCCATGACCATGATCTCATGCTGCCCTTTATGTCCATGATCTCATACATCATCAAGTCTCCCATGCTTCATGCATCAAGCCGCTCATATATCATGCTGCCCATGATATACATCATGCTTCATTATGCTATTCATGCTAATGATCTCATCTTTGCTTTGATGAGTGATTACACACCATGACTATTCCTAGAGGCTGAGATGATCTTTGAACCTTGAGATCATAACTGCATCTTACTGTAGTGTAAGATTATGATCCTTGTCTCTTACCTTCTTTAGAGCTGAACACTACAGCATATGGAAACATCATCTAATACCTCAATGTTGTTGTATGTCACTGAGACCTTCTTTATCCAACTGAAATTGAGGTCATTGTTCAATGTTTATAGCTGTTGTCATCTTAGGCCATCAAGACTAGATGTGCTCAGATCACATACATCTGGCTTTCTTCATTCGAGGATACACACAGGAGTCTGTGGCTCCTTCACGTATGGTCTGTGGCTACCTCACTTTGACAATAATTAGGGCATCACGTTGACTGCGTGAATATGACAATGTATAATAGTGTATACATACACACGTTGACTGTGTCTCATATATGACTACGTTCAATACATCATTGCACCCCATGATTGCTGTATATATCATATGACCTGCGTGGTATATCACCATGACCGCCCAGTGTATTGACTGTCTAGCATTTCAATATATTGCATATGACTTGCGTGGTATGACTGCGGATCATCCATATAAAAACAGATTCGGGTTAGGGCATCACGTATCTCTGCCCCCTGTATAGTTCAAGAACAACGTATTAAATGTACAATGTAAATTTCACCATGAACATCATATAGGTATCTTCAAGAACTAGTCTTCAATTGTTGTGCGTATAAATGACAGTGTATAGAGATGTTGCGTATATGCATGACAGCGTATGAGTTCGTCGTTGTGCATATTTGCTCCATTACCAACATCCATTGTTGTGCGTAGTTGCTCCATATCTACGTGTAGGCTAGGGAATCATGAAAACTCTCCATATATATACATATTGTAATTTCCTGTGTGACTGTATCATGAATGTTGTGCGTATATATACATATGGACTGCGGATATATACATATCCTCATTATTTGCTAGCGTATATGTGTCTCTGTTAACGGTGTAATAGTCTCCAGCATGAACAGCGTGTAGTTACTCATTATTAATGGTGTATAGATCTCCATGAATAGCATAATAATGTCTTCCTTGATCTGCTGCTAAGTGTTTCTATTTCCAGCGTTGAATTAGGGCATTATCTTAGGAAATCTTTCATTACTGTCTCTCCTTCTCCAAAAACCCAAGACGTGGAGAGGAGATCACATGAAGAATGTGTGTCCCTAATGACTCCAAATCCTCTCTTATTTGCTCCCTAATGTGTGTCCCTAATGACTAAAAACATAGAGGTTGAATAGACACGTCGGTTGGGCTTTTGAGCCTACATAAGATGCTGGTCACCTAGATAATAAATCCATAATCAAAATAAATTCATATCTCCATAAATACTTATCAGAATCGGATGATCTCTAGATGAATCCTACACCTATCGATGAGAGGGATCTAATAAAAATATCAGCTGCCATAAATAAGCTGCCCCACATGGAGTTTGGCCCTAGCTGCCAATTTAACAGAAATGAATGGTAAAAATAATTAGTAGATCCAAGGAAGCTATGGAGCTACATGGACATGGAAACATGGCTATATATTATATTGAGGTCAAAGTGATGGAAATGCAAGAGAATGGTGACATTTCTAAGTGCCTAGTCAATTTGTCTTTTTTGCTCTTTGGAGATGAATTAAATATATAATATATATATATATATATATATATATATATATATATATATATATATATATATCTATCTCTCTCTCTCTCTCTCTCCTCCTCTCATCTCTCTATCTATTCTCTCTCTCTCTATATATATTATATATAATATATATATATATATATAATATATATATATATATATCTATATATATATATATATATATATATATATATATATATATATATTATATATATATATATATATTATATATATATATATATATATATATATATACATGTAAATGGACATATAGATATAAGACTTGGTAAGGCATGCATATCCATAATGATGTCTTTTTTGATAGGGGAGGAGGCATGCATGTTTCCTAGATTATATCCAAATAATTTATCCAAGCCAAATTTAAAGGGGAGGATGTTAGTTTAATCTTGACTTGGGAGTGATTCAAATGAGTTTAGTCTATAATCATAGTTTTCGAGCACATGGTTTTGGTGACCTATTTATGTTGTCCATAATATCTATTTCAATGAAGCCTATAATATGCTTGGAATCCTTCATTGTAAGGTACCAAAAGCGAGAAAATTTCAGGATCATTTGATTATTAGCTTGACCAAATTTGATCAAAGGTAGTGAAAACTTCATCATTGATTTTTTCGTAGTTGGGATCTTACCAAATAAATGTTATGATTTATATGTGTTACTATATTCCTACCAATCTATTAATTATGGACAAGAGACTATGAATTGATTCTCATACCTAACAAAAACAAACTATACTTCCAATCACTAAAATTACTAACACAAAATTATAATTCAATTCCCTTACTTTTTGTTAAATGTATTACACTCTAACCAAAACCCTTGCCAAGCCCTTGCTTGTCATGATGGATTAAAAGGTTGTATGGAAACTAGAGTAAATGACAATGATCTTATAATTTATTAGGTTTCAAAGCTCAAGAGAAATGGGCACTGGGGACAAAATTCACGGATCCACACAAAATTTCAAATCCAAGTTAAGGAAATATTGACTTAAACTGAAATTAAATTAGATATAACTAGATATTGCATCGATAGGTGTAAAGGAAGGTCGAAATCACATGAAGCCAAGAATTTTTATTTCTACTATCTATTCCTGTCGTTGTCTTCCACTTCATCTCAATTTCACAGTCTCTTTCTCTCCTCCCTTGTGGCTCTGTCTCTGTCTTTCTCTGCGTGGAGGGTGAGGAAGAAGTGAATCATAAACTCAGGTTAGTTTTCCACAAAACCATTAATATAATCTCTTTGGATGTAATTACACATTCAATCATTATTTTAAGGCATATCATACAATTTAGAATAAACAACCTTCACAAGAATTTAACCTTGTCCAATAATAAAGAAACTCTTCATTTTTTGCTAGTAAATCTAACTTTATGATTATTAAATTCATATAAATTAATAAAAAAATAGAAGGACAATGATACCTTCTTACTTTAGTTTCCAAAAAGGGTTCCATTAATTTATAAAGGAGTGGATTGCAACCTCCAACAACCCACCCTATTTCCCCACTATCTAAAACAACACTTTGACTAAAGCCTTGTAGTCACTACCAACTAAGAGTAACAAGAAGCTCTAATACCATGTTGAAAATTGGAAATGCTAGGATTCAAAACCAAAACCTTCCCCTAGCTAGGGAGATGCTCTTCAAACCATGTAATTTTTTCATGATGGCTATTCATAATGATAAAATGTCATGGTGTAAAATGCTATATCCAACATTGACACAAAACAAAAATATGCATCTTTTGAAAAATGTTACATATGATAAAGGGAAAGAAAATGAATTCATATCACTATGTTCAAATGGATCCCAAACCTTTCAAATCAGTCAAGGCCAAACCTCTGCAACTATCCTTTTTGAAAAGGAAACAGGAGGACAAAAGACTAAAGAAGAAGCATATAAAAGTTACTTTTTTTTGTAAGTACCTACCATATCTATAAATGTATACCATTATTTTAATTTCTCGAGTATATATTTTAGTGCTTTTCTATGATTATTTAATTTTCCGTGTAATATGTATAATTTCTATATGCCATATTTCTGACCCATCATCGATATGCTAGCTATATCCCCCAACTACTCTTAACATAAAGGAGAATAATCTGTTAGGAGTTTGCTTTGGATTTTCAATATTTCCAAGGGCGTTGAGAATATTTATCTTCATATTAAACATAAAAACATGTGGAATAAATATTCGAGTGGTTCTTATGTTTTTACTTTGAACTTTGATAATTACTATTTCAAAAGAGAATAATGGAATATAAATTCTCGTGAACAATGAGAAAAGAAACAATATCCAATTGGATAAATACAACCTAAAAAGTTTAAATAGAATCAGAATATATAGGCCATGATAAAATGCACAACAAATAACTGGAAATGCTAAAATTCGAGATTAATCACATGATATATTAAATCAATGACCTACCTTTATTTAGCTACATGTCCACTTCGTAGGGGAAAACTCAGTGACTGAATTCAAAAAATATAAACAGATTACATTGGTATAAAGTTGAACAACAAGATTTCCACAATGAAGGTCATCATCATACTCTAATGTAAAGAGTAAATCTAGAAAATATTGTTAGATTACAATGGAAAAATGGTTACTTTAGTAGAAAAATCTGTTACTTTGTATATAGCATGCAATCCTTGTTCACCAAGAAAGTATCGAGCACATAATTTGTTTCAGATTAACCTCCTACATTTTATAAAGCATGCAATCCTTGTTTTCCAAGAATTTACTACCTAAGATCTATTTCCAATCGATGTGTATTCACTTTGTTGATGTAAAATTCCAACTAAAGGTTATTCATCACTCCAGAGTCCATTAAAAAAAATGCTCAAATCTTGTAAATATTTTATCGTGCAATAACAAGTGGAAAATTAACCTATATTAGTGAATCTAGATAACCCACCTACCTAAGATATATTCATCACTCTAAATAACCTACCTATACATAAAAGTGCATGGCTCTGTTTGGCACAATCAAGAAATATAACAGATTCCCAAAATATCCAAAATAAAATTTCTATCAAAATGAATATATAGTTCTACAAAAATTAAGCAAGGTGAAATGCCAATTTTGTCACTAATTTACCTCACTCTTCAAACATAATTATTTTCCTTATGGTTTTAGTTTGTAAAGAATTTAAGTCCTTATGGCTTCAGGCTATAAAGAAGCAAAGTTCAACTATTAGGTATGGAAAATGTTTAGGAGGAAAACTGTATTGAAATTTATGCATGTAAATTGGGAAACATCTTAATAACTTTCACATATGCTTCCCTCTATTGTTGGATACTATCTAAGTTAAAAATAAAGCTTTGCATCAATTATTTTCCTTTGTCTGAACCTTGAAGTAACTTTGAAGTGTTATATATTTTCTTAGGTTTGTTATCACCTTCATAAATAAAGTGAGATGAACTATTGTTTTTTTGGGTTTAATTGGATAAGAAGATAATGATTTTTTAGACGGTTACCAGCACGATTTATGGTTATTGAACTATTTCATAGGTCATTGAGCTTGGGAAATTTCTATTAAGAAAAAACAATTTCCTAGTTTTATTTGATTCACCTTGATGGACTCATGTACAAGCAAAAATATTTTATTTAATACACTACAAGAACTACCTTTGACAGACCCCTCGTGAATGGTGTTACCTATACTCATAGGGTTCTTCATTCATAAGAGGAGTAATTTGAAATTTAAGGTCCACTCGAAAAATAATTTCAGCTAATTTGACACTGGTCCATCTTATTGTACACAAACTATTCAAACGAATATTTTCCTCAAGGACCTAGTTGAAATTCAATCTCTTCACTTTCAAAAAGATTTGTTCCTGGACCTAACAAATTTCAGCCCTAGTTCAGTTGCATAACTAAAATGAGGAACATTAAAAAGGTTCTAGACGATTAAAAAGGACAGAATCTTGAACATTAGAGGTCCTTCTACTAAAAAGAACTGAAACCATGAAATACAGCAAGATATGATCCAAGCCATTTTCCACTGAAGTTGATTTCTATGACCTATAAAAATTAAGTCATATTCCTAAACATTTTGATTTATATTTCTTTGCTTATCAATTTAAGAATGATTCATTATACAATATTCAAAATATAAAAGAAAATGTCCATGAAGGATGTACATCCTAGCAAGAAATTAAATCATACTTGTATCTTTAAGGCTTCTGCACTAAGCCCAAACATAAAAACCCATAAACAATGCTATATGTTGTGAAAAAAAATGGAGTTGAATCTACCATTGACATGCATTAAGAGCACGTGTGACTTGTTGCAAATTGAGATTGTTGCAAAATTTGAAGCAATTAGTGAGTGTGCAAAATATATGGATCAACATATTTCATGTTAGTGTTGTACTCGATAGTAAGCATCCTTATATATTGACATAAAGTACTAGGTGTCATGGATGTCTTAGTTGATAATGGTAAGGTTTAAAAATGAAAAGAAAACCTACTTACATAAGAAGTTTAGCCAAATAATAGAGTTATTTGTATTTTTGAATGTTTGTGAGCATGAGATACACCTCGAGGAAAATTCATGAAAGCCATCCACATTCCACTTTGAATAAGTTCTAACCTAAAATCCCATCAGACCATACACAACATGGGACAAAGCCAATCATTAAAATGTTGGAAAGCGTCACCATAAACATTAAAAGTGATGATATAAAAGAAACCATCCAAAAGAGTATAAATCCCTTTATTCAGAAGCATGTCCATAGCTCAAAGAAGGTTGTCATACCTCACAAGTGTTGTTAACTAATCCTTCAGGATTATGTTTGTAAAATAGTAATTAGTTGTTAGTTTTTACTTTCCGTTAATAATTTATCGAGACAATTTTATCTCGAACCCACCTTACATTTGTATAAATGAAGTTATCATCATGAATGCAATCAGATTTCCATTTTGGATTTTATTCATGGGATTGTCTACATTGGTATCAAAGTATCGATTGAGATTATAAACTCGATGCCTACTAATTTTCTTTTGATGAGGCATTGATCCAGGTGGATGTTGGTGGCCACCCACCTATCCCATTTGGACCCCCACAACTGTCTCTTTCAATTTTTCAGTTTCCTTAGTTATAACACAGTTTACTATTTTTAGCATTTTTTTGGGTCCTAAACTTATGGAGTCGTTTTGAGGCCCTAAACAACGTTTTTTGGGAAATCTACCGCCAATGATTTTTCTAACAAAAAATCATCTTTTCCGTTGTATTCCTCGGAGATATCTTTCCAATGGGCTATCATGTGCATCAAACGGAGATAATATGACCAATTTGCAACCCTGGGAAGTTGGTTGTCCAACTCACCCGGAAACGGGGCCCACAGTTTGGCATTTAATCTTCTAGGGTTAGGTTTTGGAATGTTAAGGGTTTTACATTGTTTCTCAACAATAAATAGGCCTTTGAGCCTCATTGTAACACAGCTCAGAATAGTTCAGAGGCATGTAGCCAACACATCTCTTGTCAGAGATAAGCTACCATCGCCCTAGCTGGTTTATTTCCATTTCTGTTTGTAAGCATATTTCAGTATTTTACAGTAATGAAATAAAGTATTATTTCCGCTGCATATCTGTCTTTATGGTTATCACTATATTTTAGTGTGTTCCAGCTTAAATTCGGATCAGTGGTATCAGAGCGGTTTGCTTTTTCTCTATTTTTCTTTGCATGTCCCCAATGAGGTCGGGATATAAGGAGTTAGGGCTCGAACTAGTCGAACCTTTGTAAGACCAGCCTCGCAAATCTTGACGACCTCCCATGGCGGATGAGAAGAAAGAGGAGGGGGCGGGAGATCCTATCAAAATCTTGCTCGAAGAAGCCGTCGAGCGGCAAAGGAACACAATCATGGATAGCTTTGCACAAATCCTTCAGCAACTACCCAGAGGTGACGCATCGGCTTCCAACAACTACTCTGGAAATGCCAAACCCTTTAAGGTACAAGTTAATTTTGAAATCCCCATCTTTGAGGGTCAAATAGATGCAGATGTCATAGACAAATGGTTAAATCTGCTAGATGGGTATTTTTCTGTTCATGAATTTTCAAGTCGGGAAACGATTGTTTTCACTCTTCTCAAAGCAGCCCCCACGTCAAGGACTGGTGGGAAACCTACTGCGAGCAGAAGGATGAAAGTA
The DNA here is from genome assembly GCA_000404065.3 of Pinus taeda. Taxonomy (NCBI): domain Eukaryota; kingdom Viridiplantae; phylum Streptophyta; class Pinopsida; order Pinales; family Pinaceae; genus Pinus; species Pinus taeda. The sequence goes on from APFE030418551.1 coordinate 56,489, forward strand.
TAGGCCCATTATTTTCAGCTGCACCCACTTGGAATGACTTCCGGGATGCCATCAAGGAGCAATACTACCCTGTCAAAAGCTATGAGGACAAATACATCAAATGGACCACACTACGGCAGGGGCGAGACCAAGATGTGTTGGAGTTCACAAAAATTTTTCATACCCTTCGCACACATTTGGGTATCAAAGATTCTGAGGTACATCTAGTACTCAAATACCGCGGCTACCTACACAGATACATCCAGGAAGAGATGGAGTTCTTGAACATCTCCTCACTCGGCACACCTTACCGATACACTGTCAAAATTGAGCAAGAGTTCAAACAAAAGAAGCGAGACTTTGGATCTATAAATCCAAAGCCCGAAGGACAAAGCCTAGGCGGGATGACCCAAGACAACCTGTCGAAGCCACAAGAAAACAACAACACCACGAAGCCAAAGAAGGACACATGAAAGTGGTGTGAGTTCCATAAGAGTCCCACTCATAACACAAGTGAGTGTCGAACCAAGCAGGCGTTGGTGGCCGAGTTGAAGGCTTCCGAATCAGATGCATGTTCTGATCCTGAGCGAGAGCCTGATAAGGGGAATGGAAAAGGGAAGCAGATCATTGGTGCAGAGCCCAATGCCACTGTTGCCACTGCCAAGATCCAGAAGAATGAGCTAGAAGACCCAGAGAAGGGGGAGCGCCTTTTCCACTCACAAATGTGGGTGAAGGGTTCACCGTTGCAATTCATTGTTGACAGTGGGAGCCAGAAGAACCTCGTTTCAGCAGAGTTCATGAAGCGGTTGGGCCTACCGACTACACCACACCCGCATCCGTACAGTATCGGGTAGCTTCATGAAGGATGAGATCTCAAAGTTCGCCAGTAGTGTCGCCTTCCCTACAGCATCATGCCCTTCACAGACGAGGTATTGTGTGATGTTACACCTCTAGATGTTTGTGATGTACTATTAGGCCAGCCATACTTGTGGAGGCGACATGCTGTGTATGAGTCAAGGCCTCGGGCTGTCATTATTTCTTTGAATAGTTCATTATACTAGATACCATAGGTAGCTCCACCTACTGCTGCCTCTTTTATCACTGCTAAGAAAGGCAACAAGCTCATCTCCCAGACTAGGAAATTCATTTTCTGTCTGGTTCACTACCGAAGTAAGGGGAAGATCATTGCTACATCCATGACCTCCGCAAAGGGTTCCTCCACGCAGCAGTAGTAGCAAAGGGATACAGTCATGACAGAACACAGGAACAACTTCTCCTCACCCACAGAGGTGCCACACAAGTTTCAGGTGGGCGAAAAAGTTTGGTTTCATCTACAGAGAGAACGCCTTACGAAAACCCATCAGAAACTCAGACCACTCCGACATGGTCCTTACACTAGTACCAAGGCTACGGGCAATAATGCTTTGAAGCACATCATTCCTCCATTCCTTCTCTTGCACCGAGTGTTCAATATGGACCGTCACCGACCATGCTTCCCACCTTTTCTGGACACATCAGAGATTGCAGAACAACTCACCAGAGAGCCAGCTCAGCAGAAGCTTCCTCATCTCAAGGAGGAACTCCACACAATGGGGACCATTGCTTCCTAAGGGGGGAGGAATGGTCCAGGTGGATGCTGGTTGCCACCCACCTATCCCATTTGGACCCCCACAACTGTCTCTTTCAATTTTTCAGTTTCCTTAATTATAGCACAATTTACTATTTTTAGCAGTTTTTCGGGTCCTAAACTTCTGGAGCCGGTTTGAGGCCCTAAACGACTTTTTTTGGGAAATCTACCGCCAGCGATTTTCTGAAAAAAACAATCGTCTTTTCAGACAAAAAATCGTCTTTTCCGTCGTATTCCTCGGAGATATCTTTCCAATGGGCTATCATGCGCATCAAACGGAGATAATATGACCAATTTGCGACCTTGAGAAGTTGTCTATCCAACTCACCCCGAAACGGGGCCCACAGTTTGGTGTTTCATCTTCTAGGGTTAGGTTTTGGAATGTTAAGGGTTTTACATTGTTTCTCAACAATAAATAGGCCTTTGAGCCTCATTGTAACACAGTTCATAACAGTTCAGAGGCATGTAGCCGTCACATCTCTTCTCAGAGATAAGCTACCATCGCCCTAGCTGGTTTATTTCCATTTCTGTTTGTAAGCATATTTCAGTATTTTACAGTAATGAAATGAAGTATTATTTCTGCTGCATATCTGTCTTTATGGTTATCTTTGTATTTTAGTGCGTTCCTGCTTAAATCCGGATCAGGCATTATTTGATGTTTATGGAGGGAAGAATGTACGAGTTTCATAAAATACATTTTGAGGACTGCATTGCTTGCAGACGCATGAGATAAATACTACAGTTCTGCTGGAAGTCAATTTAAAAGTAACCAAGGTAAAAGTGATTACCCATGAGTAACTCGTATTATTGGCACAATCGAAAGTGAATAAATAACATTAGCGAAGCTTTGAAGAATTTTTGGAAGTGAATTATTAATTGTTTTAGTGGAATATTTTTTTCTTATTTGGCGTTTGAACTTAACATATTACTGGGAAGTGGAGAATGCTTCAAGGTTCATGAAAGTGAAAATAGTAAAAAAAATTACAGAGTTTTTTTTTGGCAAGGATTTGTAAAATTTAAATGATAATGCGAAAAAAGATATTTTCGAAAATATGACACCACAAGTAAGGTTGAATACATTTCCTACATATTTTATATTACTTCCAGACTCATCTTTGTGTTTAAGTAGGAAAAGCAAGAAAGGAGAACATGAACAGATAAACCTGAAAGCTAGTAGGAGAAAAAGTTGGTGAGTATCAAATGAATGTAAATTGTATCAAATTGTGGTTAAAGAAAATATTTCTCCTTTATTTTATGAATTAAATTAAAGGAAAATAAAATGGTTAAATAGAAGTGAAATGAGAAAGTAAAAGTAATTAAGAGAAAAAGAAAAAGAAAAAGGGAAACAAAGAGGTTTGAACCCAACTCTCTTCAAAATTATTTTTCAAGCCCACCATCAGACTAGTAAGCCAATTTTATTTAAAATAAAAGGAGAAAGGGATTTATATTTTTTAGAGGAGTATTGCATATATTTCAAAAATTTGAAAAGGATTTGTTTGAGGATTTTATTTGGCTACAAAAAAATTATGACTTCAATAGTCTCCATAGTTGGATTTCTTCTTAGTAGAAAGGAGAATTATCAAGAGTGGATTAGAAAGCTTAAAAGTGTTCTTGTATTTAACAATTTGTGGGAATTTTGTCAAGGTAGAACATATAAGGATGGAAAATAAATTACACTGGAGCCACCTGATAATGAGAAACAACATGCAATTTTAAAAACAAAGACAACAAGGCATTTAATAATTGCATCAGTGACAGAAGAGGTAAGCCAATATATCATTTCATGTGATGTTGCATTCAAAGAATTACAAAAGTTGAAAGAACTGCATGACTCACACTTAGAACTTGAAATTATTCAGTTTTTGTTGAGATTATTTAATTTGGAGATGAAATATAATGATCCATTGAAGAGTGCTTCTAAAATAACAAGCATTTCTCATGATATAAAAGTTATTGGAATTTAAGTAGATTTACAACGCGTAACTTTTATAAAAGTCCTTCACCCTATCTATTCACGCTATTTGGAGTCTCTCCAACTTAGTGGGTAGTTAAAAGACATTACATTTGATAAACTAGTAAATAAGATAGCTAAGAGAGAAAAGGTTTTTGGAAAGAAAGAGACTCCACCCAATTATAATGTAGAAATTTGATGCCTTGCACAAATATATTAGAAGTCTCATGGTGAAACTTCTAGAGGTGATAAAAGTACTAGAGGTCATGCTAGAATAAAATTTAGAGGCAGGGGGGCAAACATAATTAAGGAGATAGACAACAAAGAAATTTTAATGATAAAATAGTTGTCAAGTATTTTGGATGTGGTAAAATTTGTCACACCGCTGCTAATTGTAGAATTCCTTGGGAGAAAGTTTGTGAAAGGAGAGAATAGTTGAATGAAATGAAATATTACCCACCACGAAATAAGGGAAAATCATTAGAGTCTAGTATTGCATTTCCTTCATTGAAAGACAATTCGATTTTAGATTCAGTAGCCACATGTCATATGACTTTTGGGAGACATTTTTTTGAAACATTTAATGACCAAGTTGATGGAGTGTCACATTTTTGTAATAAATCTCAAGTTAATCCTTTAGGAATTAGATCCATTTGTTTGAAGATACCAAAGCTTGTAGATTATGTTTTACAGGTTTTCCTTTACATTCCACAATTTCAAATAAATCTAACATCTCTTATACATATTCGACAACAAGGGAATTCCATATATATATTTGATGGAATGATTGAGATACATCGAGCATCTGATCATGCAATCATTAGAATTGGTGTTGAAGAAGGTATGCTTTTAAAATTGAATGGAACATCATCTACTGTAATCAATTCTCATGATAGTTATGCTATTTTAGCACAATGAAATGATACTCTATCTTCTAGTTTATTATGGCATTCTTGTTTTGATCACATTAACTATGACAATATCATAATTATGAGACAAAAAGGTATAAAAGGATTTCCTACAATAACAAGAAGGCTTACACCATGTGATCCTTGCATTTTGGGGAATAATTCTAAGCAGCCTTTAAATAGTTCTTCTTCTAGAGCTTCAAGAAAATTATGATGCAAGGTTCCTCCCTGCAATAACTAGGATCCTTTTCCTGTTCACTCATGCATAAAACATGCGCCTTAAATCAACACTTTAATGCCTGCAATTTCAAGATTTACCATTGAATGGGGAATCTTTTCAAATAATAAAACACACAATTCCAATTCCATTAACTTTCCAATTTGACTAGAGCGCCACAGCTCGACATTTTGCATTTCATTACACACTATTTCCATGACCAATTACAATCAAAATTCAACAACGAATGCTCCTTGGTAATTTTCATATCCCATTGCAAGGATGCTCTGTGGTCCAAGGAATTGTTAACTGTTTTAGAGGTAAGAGTTGCTAGGTTGTATGAGAAAAACTAGCCTAGAAAAACAATCACTGCATAAAAGGTTCTAAGAATATTTGACAACATGGTTCTATTTGGTTGCTTGAGCAATGATATTGCTCGAAGAACTAGCTTGTTATTTTGCACGCTCCACAAGAGAACCCTGTGCAGCTATGACACGTGCAATCGTCTTCGTACTTGACTCTTGGAGCTCCTCGGCAATCAAAATTTCATGCCATAATTTTCGAGTCAAATAATATCCGATCCATTGGGATTCCACCTCCAGCACAATTTATTTTTCCAACCCGGAAGTCCGAAGAAATAGCGCTAATTAACAAATCGATTCAGAGATTTGAGCGCATCATTATATCCAGCGCCAATATGGATAGGATCGCTACCTGTGAATGACAGTTCTAGAACTCAATATAAGAGAGAATAACTACACACTCATCCTGTATTCAACCAACAATATATAGAATACTGTCACATTGGTATTAGAGCTCCTTTTAAGTATGGAATTTTACACCGATTTAGAACATATATCACCACAGTCCCTACGCAACACTCAGAAATTTACGTATATATTACATGAAATTCAACAGAAAATGTTCCAATTGCCTTACGCATAGTTATCTTATCACACCAAATTCAATGGTGCTTGCAAGCATTGAGACACATGTTTTATCTACACGGTTGCGCCATGTGAAGTTACGGGATTCCTCCCATCTTTTACAATGATTTCCACATTAATTCACAGTTCTGAACCACGACTATACACATCCTTTATTGCATAACAACTATACCATTTTCGCCATACACAGAACGCATAATAATAATTCAAGGCGCTGTTGTTTTTTTTTCCACAATCAATCAATGTATATCAACTGAAACAAAACAATGACTTACAACTTTTTCTAGCCAGATATTTCAATTCTTTGGCCTTTACAATTGTTGAAGGCTTACAGCCTTACTGTTTAAGCCAACTCTCAATCACACACTCTCTCTGATCTTCAATGTCTTTGAGGATTCCTAATTTATAAAACTTATCATGATTAAAATCCTAAAATCACTAAACTAAAACTCTAACTCTACATGCAATGCACACATATGGCAAACGCATCTCCTCAGCTTTATTTCTGTCTTTTTCCCTGTTTTAAGAACAAGAAAATCCCCCTTATCCATAATGATCCATATTCATTGCTTTATGCCTAAAAACACTCCCTATTTTATTAAAAATAACAAAATATTTAAAATTATCACACCTCCCTTTTTATTCCATATTTACAAAATGAAGAGGGTCTTGATGCTCCTGCATCATACACCCAACCTTAAAATTAATCATGATCCCCTGATCATGTGTTGGGACCTGTGTATGCCTGGATCCCACACCTTGTGCTGCAAGTTTCCATTTACTGTTGCTTTTGTCTGTTGTTCTTCTCCAGGTCTCCACACCTTATGCTGCTTTGCTCCACTAGCTGCACTCTTGCAATCTTCTGCTGTCTTCCTCTTGTTTCTTCTCATTTGTTTCACTGCTACTGGTCTTTTCCAGGGCTCCTTCACCATCATCCGCTTCATCAGTTCAATTTCTTTGTCCAATATATTTTTTCCAGCATCTTCATTTAGACCTGTATCCACAAAACAATTATTAGAATAAAAATCATAAGGCATTAGTGCCTCTTCTGCTGCTATCAATGTTGTCTCAGCTGTTATTATGGATGTTGCTGCCGCTGTCACCATAGATGTTTCTACCTCCCAAACTTCCTGTCCCTCTGCAACATGCTTTGGCTCATCACCTGCAATTTCATGTGCAGCTTCATCTGCAACATTTTCCTCTGGTTCAGATGCCTCCAGCAAATATTTCAGCGCATAAGTCCTCTGTCTCTCCAACTCTCTTCTCTGGAGATCTAGTTTTCTATACAATTCAACAACTTCATTAGGAGTAGATCTTGGAAACTTCACATAACCTTTTATACCTTCAACAACTCTTGAGCAATCATTAGCTGCCCCAACATTCTGATTAGACTCTTTCGTCTTCATTTTCTCATCATTGATCTGAACAGCCTTCAGATTCAACTCTTCTTGGACAAATTCCAAAGCTTTTTCATTTCCCTGTACTTTACCTGCAAACATGCACAATTCATTAGTCTTTAAATCACAAGACTTTTTAGTCTTGACTGCTTCCTTCAACACTTTCCTTTGATCAGATCTGCATGTGGAATCTTCAAATTTCATCTCTGGCACAAGAACTCTAAGCCCCTTTTCCAACAAGGCCATTAGAATTTGTCTCAACCTCCTTTGCAATTGTCGCCAAATCACTCTCTTTCCCTTCAGTGGAAAAATCCATTTTCCTTTCTGCTTTTCCCACTCTTGTAGCCATTCTTCTAGTACCTGCAACTGTGCCTTTATTTTTGCAATCTTTCTTTCTCGAACTCCTGTAGTCATCTCATCTTTGTGGCATTTCTCTGAGCCTCTTCCTCCTTTATAAAAACTCCCTCTGCTTCTGACAGACTCCTTCCTCGTGAGTTTCTCACTCACCATGAGTTGCACTAGCCTCTGCAACAACAATCTCTCTTGCTGCAACTTACCTCACCAATCCTTCCCTCCGGATCTGGTCTTTTGGTAAGTACTTGGTTCACTGCCTCTGGAACCTCTTGAGCACTCCTTTGCTCTCTCTAGGCTATCTCTTCAACTCACCTTCTTCTTCTCCAGGACACTGCAATTGTCCTCCTTATTCAACCTTCAGTCGAATGCCAGGTTCACTGCCACCTTATTTGCAACCATACACTTTAATCATAAAATTTCAATCAAAAATCATTTCACCTCTTAAGATCTTTGCATGATCTTGTCTTCGTTCCACTTTTGCAATTCTTCTTCACTTGTATAGTTTGCATATCAGGTCTGATCTTCCTTTCAATCAAAAATACACTTCAGTTCTTCAAAAAAACCTTCTTGCATTCATTAAAAGCAAAAACAAACATTCTTCAATGAAAATAGAGCCAGGCTCTGATACCACTTGATGCAAGGTTCCTCCCTGCAATAACCAGGATCCTTTTCCTGTTCACTCATGCATAAAACATGCACCTTAAATCAACACTTTAATGCCTACAACTTCAAGATTTACCATTAAATGGGGAAGCTTTTCAAATAATAAAACACACAATTCCAATTCCATTAACTTTCCAATTTGACTAGAGCGCTACAGCTCGACATTTTGCATTTCATTACACACTATTTCCATGACCAATTACAATCAAAATTCAACAGCGAATGCTCCTTCGTAATTTTTGTAGCCCACTGCAAGGATGCTTCGTGGTCCAAGGAATTGTTCACTGCTTTAGAGGTAAGAGCTGCTAGATTGTATGAGAAAAACCAGACTAGAAAACAGATCACCACATAAAAGGTTCTAAGAATATTTGACAACATTTCCTTTGGTTCAGATGTCTCCAGCAAATATTTCAGCGCATAAGTCCTCTGTCTCTCCAACTCTCTTCTCTGGAGATCTAGTTTTCTATAAAATTCAACAACTTCATTAGGAGTAGATCTTGGAAACTTCACATAACCTTTTATACCTTCAACAACTCTTGAGCAATCATTAGTTGCCCCAACATTCTGATTAGACTCTTTCGTCTTCATTTTCTCATCATTGATCTGAACAACCTTCAGATTCAACTCTTCTTGGACAGATTCCAAAGCTTTTTCATTTCCCTGTACTTTACCTACAAACACGCACAATTCATTAGTCTTTAAATCACAAGACTTTTTAGTCTTGACTGCTTCCTTCAACACTTCCCTTTGATCAGATCTGCATGTGGAATCTTCAAATTTCATCTCTGGCACAAGAACTCTAAGCCCCTTTTCCAACAAGGCCATCAGAATTTGTCTCAACCTCCTCTGCAATTCTTGCCAAATCACTCTCTTTCCCTTCAGTGGAAAGATCCATTTTCCTTTCTGCTTTTCCTACTCTTGTAGCCATTCTTCTAGTACTTGCAACTGTGCCTTTATTTCTGAAATCTTTCTTTCTCGAACTCCTGCAGTCATCTCATCTTTGTGGCATTTCTCTGAACCTCTTCCTCCTTTATAAAAACTCCCTCTGCTTCTGACAGACTACTTCCTCATGAGTTTCTCACTCACCATGAGTTGCACTAGCCTCTGCAACAACAATCTCTCTTGCTGCAACTTACCTCACCAATCCTTCCCTCCGGATCTGGTCTTTTGGTAAGTACTTGGTTCACTTCCTCTGGAACCTCTTGAGCACTCTGCTCTCTCTAGGCTATCTCTTCAACTCACCTTCTTCTTCTCTAGGACACTACAATTGTCCTCCTTATTCAACCTTCAGCTGAATGCCAGGTTCACTGCCACCTTCTTTGCAACCATACACTTTAATCATAAAATTTCAATCAAAAATCATTTCACCTCTTAAGATATTTGCATGATCTTGTCTTCGTTCCACTTTTGCAATTCTTCTTCACTTGTATAGTTTGCATATCAGGTTTGATCTTCCTTTCAATCAAAAATACACTTCAGTTCTTCAAAAGAACCTTCTTGCATTCATTAAAAGCAAAAACAAACATTCTTCAATGAAAACAGAGCCAGGCTCTGATACCACTTGATGCAAGGTTCCTCCCTGCAATAACCAGGATCCTTTTCCTGTTCACTCATACATAAAACATGCGCCTTAAATCAACACTTTAATGCCTGCAACTTCAAGATTTACCATTGAATGGGGAAGCTTTTCAAATAATAAAACACACAATTCCAATTCCATTAACTTTCCAATTTGACTAGAGCGCTACAGCTCGACATTTTGCATTTCATTACACACTATTTCCATGACCAATTACAATCAAAATTCAACAGCGAATGCTCCTTGGTAATTTTTGTAGCCCACTGCAAGGATGCTCCGTGGTCCAAGGAATTGTTCACTGCTTTAGAGGTAAGAGCTACTAGATTGTATGAGAAAAACCAGACTAGAAAACAAATCACCGCATAAAAGGTTATAAGAATATTTGACAACATGGTTTTATTTGGTTGCTTGAGCAATGATATTGCTCGAAGAAATAGCCTGTTCTTTTGCACACTCCACAAGAGAATCCTGTGTAGCTATGACACATGCAACTGTCTTCTTACTTGACTCTTGGAGCTCCTCGACAATCAGAAGTTCATGCCATAATTTCCGAGTCAAATAATATCCGATCCGTTGGGATTCCGCCTCCAACACAATTGATTTTTCCAACCCGAAAGACCGAAGAAATAGCGCTAATTAACAAATCGATTCAGAGCTTTGAGCGCATCATTATATCCAGCGCCAATATGGATAGGATCGCTACCTTTGAATGACAGTTCCAGAACTCAATATAAGAGAGAATAACTACACATTCAGCCTGTCTTCAACCAACAATATATAGAAGATTGTCACGTTGGTATCAGAGCTCCTTTTAAGTATGGAATTTTACGCCGGTTTAGAACATATATCACCACAGTCCCTACGCAACACTAAAAAATTTACATATATATTACATGCAATTCAACAGCAAACATTCCAATTGCCTTACGCACAGCTATCTTATCACACCAAATTCAACGGTGCTTGGAAGCATTAAGACACAGGTTTTATCTACACGGTTGTGCCATGTGAAGTTACGGGATTCCTCCCATCTTTTACAACAATTTCCACATTAATTCACAGTTCTGAACCACGACTATACACAACCTTTATTGCATAAAAACTATACCATTTTCGCCATACAGAGAACGCGTAATAATAATTCAAGGCACTATTGTTTTTTTTTCCACAATCAATCAATGTTTATCAACTGAAACAAAACAATGACTTACAACTTTTTCTTGCCAAATATTTCAATTCCGTGGCCTTTACAATTGCTGAAGGCTTACAGCCTTGCTGTTTAAGCCAACTCTCAATCACACACTCTCTCTGATCTTCAATGTCTTTGAGGATTCATAATTTATAAAACTTAGCATGATTAAAATCCTAAAATCACTCAACTAAAACTCTAACTCTACATGCAATGCATACATATGGCAAAAGCATCTCCTCAGCTTTATTTTCATTTTTTTCCCTGTTTTAAGAACAAGAAAATCCCCCTTATCCATAATGATCCATATTCATTGCTTTATGCCTAAAAACACTCCCTATTTTATTAAAAATAACAAAATATTTAAAATTATCACACCTCCCTTTTTATTCCATATTTACAAAATGAAGAGGGTCTTGATGCTCCTGCATCAAATTAGGTCTCATACATTGATATTTATGTGGTCCTATGCCTATTGCAACTGCCAATGATAATAAATATATGCTGAAATTTATTGATGATTATTCAAGAATGTGTTGGGTGTATTTGTTGAAAGATAAGTCAAAAGTATTTGAAAATTTTAAAACTTTTCATTCGACGGTCCAAAATGAAACTCAACTGAACATTGACATTCTTAGAACTGATAAAAATGGTGAATATACTTCTAATGCTTTTGAATTGTACTCAAGCGGAAACATAATCAAATATGTAATGACCATACCTTATAATTCACAACAGAATGGCATTGCAGAATGTATGATTATAACTTTAATTAATATGGTTAGATCTATGATTTTATTTAAGAATGTTAAGTTCATGTTTTGGGGAGAAGTAGTGCTTTGTGAAACTTATATTTTCAATTTTTGTCCTTCTTATGTCATAAATAATAATTCTCCTTATGAAATGTGGTATAATTGTCTTCCATCTATTCAATATTTTAGAGTCTTTCGTTGTTTATGCTATGCATTGATTCCTAATCATCAACACAACAAATTGGGTTCCAGGAGTCATAAATGTATTTTCTTGGGATATTTTGCTACTTCCAAAGCTTATAGGTTTTATGATGGGGAGAACAAGAAATTTATTCTTTCCAGAGATGTTATTTATGTTGAATGTGATAAATATAATTCCACCATTGATAGAAAACTAACTCATATGGATAAATTTGCATCCACTAAAGTTTTATTTGAAAGTAATAATGATGTTCTACATAATGAAGGGGGTGTTCCCATTTTGGATTAGTCTGTGATTCTTCCATATTTGAATCATGAGAATGTTATCGCTGAAGAAAAATTGGATGATAGTAATGTTTCTACATGACCAAGTAATGTTTCTAAATGACTAGAAATTGCTCCTTAAGAGCCTATTCTTGAGCCTGTTTTTCAAGATGAGGAACCATCACAACCATTTCAGCAATCTTTACGAATATCCAAATGTGTTCGGAGATTTACAAGCGAGTATGATGCCCTTGAAATAGGAATTTCTTCTAAAGGTGATGTTACTTAAAGTTTAGTAATGTTTCTTATGTCTGTGGAGTCAATCATTCTACAACTATTGAACCTAGTTGTTTTGAAGAAGTTGATAATTGTGATGAATGGAAGGATGCATTGAAAAAGGAGTATAATGCACTTATTAATAATGGAACATGGATGTTAGTGGATCCTCCTATTGGTGTCAAACCTATTAGCTGTAAATGGGTGTATAAGATCAAGTACAAGGTAGATTGTTCACTTCATAAATACAAGGCAAGAATTCTAGCAAAAGGATACACTCAAAAGCAAGGTGTTGACTACACAAAGTCACTTTATCCTATAGTAAAAATGGAGCACAACTAGGACTCTGTTTCCTCTTGCATCTTAGAATAGCTAGAAGAGACACCATATGTACGTTAAAAAAACTTTTTTGAATGACAATTTGAAGGAGGATGTTTATATGTTTCAGCCTGAAGGTTTTACTGTTAAAGGTAAAGAGAAAAAGGTATGTAAGTTGGTAAAGGCATTGTATGGACTAAAGTGGGAATCTCATGCATGGTATGAACAAATACGTGGACACATTCTCAAGTTGAATTATAAGTTTTTTGATCTAGATGATGCAACTCTTTTTGTTAAGAAAGTTGGAAACTCGGTTGTATATTTGGTTGTTTAGGTAGATGATTTGATGATTAGAAGAAATAATGATGACTATATAGCATTTCTTAAAAGAGAGTTGATGAAAAGTTTTGACAAATTTGGGTGTTTTGCATTATTATTTAGGGATTTAAGTTTATTAGAAACCCAAATATATTTTTATTTCTCAGAAAAAGTAATTGGACAACTATTGGATAGATTTGGGATGTAGGATTGTAACCTTGTTGCTACTCCTATGGAGAAAAATTGAAGCTTACTTCCACTAAAGGAAGTACATTTGACGATCCAACAAAGTATAAGAAACTTGTTGGAAGTTTGAATTTCTTTAGTACTACTCAACTTGACACATCTTTTGTTGTAGGGATACTTTCCAAGTTCATGCATAAGCTATGTGAAGGTCATTGGAATACAACGAAGCTAGTGCTCAAGCATTTGAAAGGAACTCGAACATATGGCATAAAATATTCCGAAGTTGAATATTTCCATCTCAATGGCTATTCAGATTGTGATGCAGACAAGGAGATTGGGGCCTCTACTTCTGGTTATTTGATGAATCGTGGATCAGCAATGATCAGTTGGATATCAAACAAGAATTTTGTTCTTGCTCATTCTACCACTGAAGCCAAATATGTTATAGCAGTTCAAGCTACAAAAAAATCATTTGACTTCACAAAAAACTTGAAGACTTGCAAGAGAAACAAAAAACTTCAACTCTACTCTTTGTTGACAATTATTTTGCAATTCAATTGGCCAGTAATCCCAAGTTTCATGATCGAAGGAAGCATATTAACACCAAATATCAATTGCTTCTACATTACATTAAGGCCAAAGGAATTCACTTGTCACCTTGTCCTACTTCATAGCAGATTGCATATGTCTTTACCAAAGCACTTGGATGTGAAAAGTTTAGAAAGTTCAAAGTGTTACTTGCATGTCAGATGTCCCTTTGGATAAATGGGGTAATGTTAATTAATCCTTCGGGATTGTGTTTGTAAAATATTAATTAGTTCTAATCTTTTGTGTAAATGAAGTTCTCATCAAGGCTATTGTATAATTTATCGAGACATTTTTAGCTTGATCCTACTTTACATTTGTATAAATGAAGTTCTCATCATGAATGCAATCATATTTCTGTGGTGGATTTTATTCACGGGCCTGTACACAAGTTGTATATTTAGGAAGGCATACATAATTTCCACAAATAGGGACCTTGTGCATAAAACAATACAACTGTGTTGCCTGCAACTACAACTGAACATGTCAATATTTCATTCCTAAGAAGTATTAAAAATATTATCACAGTCATTAGATAGTATTTTAAATCCAAGCAACATTATTGTTTTGTCCTGTTTTCATTCTATGAGATAGCAATTTTTGAAATCAAATTGAAGTTTTTTTCCTTTTTTGGTTTTATAAAACCTTACATGACTTGCATCTTCCAACATATCACAATTTTTAAAATCAAATTGTTGTTTCTTCCTTTTTTATTTTTTCTTACAACCTTACATTAAGCTACATCTTCCAACATGGACTACTATAGGAAAACGCAATTAAGCAGGTGAGCCTATCAGGGGTGAACGTTTTTCTGGGGAATTCAAAAATTTGTTTCGGGTGATTTGAACCTTCTTGGGGAATAGAAACATATCTTCTCTACAAGAAAATAGGGCCAAATGGAATAGATCTAAATTTTAATGTACTTTGTACATCATATCATTCTTCATGTCCAATCATAAGCCATGTTTGCATTATAAAATGAGTATATGCAAACAACCCCTAAACTAACAAAGCAAATATGCCTGAGCAAGAGAAAGAATTAAAGGAGGGCATTAAACCAGTGTGAGAAACAAGTTTGCAAATAGGAAAAATGATGAGAGTTTTTTTTCATGGTCGTGAACTTTAGGGAACACTGGTATGAAATTACTTTCAACTTTTAAAAATGTGTGACGAGATAATCACAACGTTCAAATTTTTCATTTTCTATTCACATTAAACAATCTCCAACTACTCTTTCATTTCATATTTTTCATTCCAAATTAAAAACATACATGGTTAGAACCTAAATTTGGAGCTTTAAACATCCCAGAATTCAAGAATTAAGCTTTGTTTATTGGAAATGAAAGCAGATGAATTCAAATTTAAAAAGCAGGAGAGAATATCAATATCCTAACGATAAATATGAAAAAAATTAAAATATCTTGTGGCATTTACACACCACCATGTTTCAAATATCTGGAAGGAACTCACCCACCTCTATGAGCTCAAAGAAAAATCAAGTTTTCTTCTTTTTTAGTATTGCATTCCGCTACCAAACCATTGAAGTGTACAGCATGACCAAGCACTTTGAACATGTACCCAAACTAGTGGCATAATTTTCCACAGGGATTCGTTGATGTACACATAGAATAAAAAATATCAAGGAAAGTTTAGGACGATATTCAAAATAAGGCCAAATTATTTTTTTAAATGGTGTTCCACATGATATTCCATGGGTACCATTGCTTGCATGTAGTCGAAAATGACTAATGGAAATCCAAGCACTGTTGTGAAAATTTTCCAAAATAGAGCACAATATTCCATGGGTTTTTCCACGAAATCCTCAAACACAAAGTGGGACTGTAAAACTATTTGGGGGGGTTTTGCAGTTGATATGTCGAATGGAGAAACCCACAGAGATGGTAGATGGGAAAATCTAGGTAACAAATTTTTCCTTGGGTCATGGAAAAATGTCAGTTCAAAGTTGTTGGAAATTCGAGCGTTGGGATTGGAATGAAGGAAATGATGGTTTGGAGACATGAAAGAGGTGAGGGAAGGTTGTTGTTGTTCAATTGGGTAGGGAATCATGCAAGCATGGGTCCAGATTTCATGGAAGACTTCATTCCTTTCCCATTCTCTCATTTTTACCACACTTTGCTTATCTTTTAGTGAAGTACTGCCTTAGAACTGACTTCCTCCCAAATTATTTTAATTGTGACAGTGTCTTATATGCATGAGCCATGTAATGGAGGATATCTGTTTAGGTCATTTGAATGTCACATTTTCACCTATGAACCCAAGATCATATGCCTTCGTCAATGGCATCAAGATCGAATCAATGCCCAATCTCTTCGACGGAGATCCGGTCTGAGACTTTGGAATAACGGGTGAGAGAGAGCATTGAGCAAGTTTAGAGCGGAATCTCGTAGAGTGGCATCCCATAGACTTAGGTGACTAGTGCGATGACAAAATTTGTGAACCAAAAAACCTGAGGTCATACACTTTGTGAACTAGAAAATCAATGCCAAAATTTGTGAGGTTTTCGCAGGAGTCGTTGTTTGAGTGATTCGGGCTTCTTGCAAGAAATGATACAGAGGAGGAAATGGCAGTGGGGTTGGAGGAACGGTCAAGATTGTCGTTCTAGTTTTTGCAATAGGTGGAGGGGAGGACGACAAATTCGAAGAGCAACATCGGTGGTATCGATGTGGTTGCAGCAAAGACTCAAACCTAAGACGCTTTACGTCCGACAACAAGAGCCACGTGATCAAATATGATTAGATAGAGGAGGATGAAATTTAAGTTCTCTAATTAGCTGAAGTGAATATTGTTTGCACATTTAAGTTCTCTAATTCATAGGAGCGAATAGTGTTTGCACATTGAAAATCCACAGAGAGAGACACATCATGTGTAAATATAATTTTAAGTTGTGCTTCCTTTTTTTTAATTAAGAAAGAATGTTTATATATTTTCAAGTCTATAGTAACTAAAAAATAACGATATACATTCTACATTCTTTGGCTATAATCATGATAGTTTCACATTTCTAAGATACTTTCAAAATATTGACTATCATTTAAGAATTATATGAAAAATACATTTAATAAACTTATAACAAATTATTTGATAAAATGTTTGAATAAATATTTACTTTTGTTTAGTAAACAAAAATTAATGTTAGTAAAATATAGAAAACCTTTTATATATATGTATGTATATGTATATGGGTTAAAAGTTTTTTAATTTCAAATTGGTAAAAAAACGTTAATGACAAAATATAAAAGTATTTAACGAGAGGAAAAGTCCAATTACATTTAGTAAAAAAATATAATTCATAATAATATATATATATATATATAATATATATATATATATATATAAATATAAATCATTCATAAAGAAAATATTTAATAAAATTAAAAATAATGATAATATATTAAAATTATTGAGAGAAACATAATTCAAAACTAGTGGTTATTGTTTATATCTTTATCATGCATATGATTTCTATTTTAGAAATCATATTTCTAAACATCTTAATTCTAAAAACTTATCCTCTTTGGTGAACCGCACATCATCTATGGAATATATTGTTAATAAGTCTCTACATCGCCGATGTTTCTACGAAAAAAATGGGATTATGTGGTATCTTTCTTTTTATGGCAAATAAGATTGTGTGTCATCTAAAGAATATTTTGGTAATTATAATACAAAATTATATCAGTTGACGTGGTGGGAGATTTAACATATAATAAATGGCTTTAATTTACATTAATATTTATGTTTGATTAACATGTTTAGTTTGATATTATGTTTTATATGAAATACCAATTGTAAATTGTTCTTGGATCAACAATTACACTACATTAGAATTGAGCATATAAACATCATGACAAACAGATTTATTTTCATAAAGACCTATAAATCAATGAAAGAAACGTTTCCCTTCGAAAAGCATTCTACACCAAGGCAACTTCTACCTTCGGAATCACTTTCCTTGCCTTGCAATGCGATTCATGAACCTCATGATTGTACCTCAAGACAAGGCTAACGACAAAAGCAAGGATGATTATCAGTTTACTTGCCTTGCAATGTGATTTATGAACCTCATTATTGTACCTCAAGACAGGGCTAACGACAAAAGCAATGATGATTTGTGTTGTGTTAGGTAGATATTCCACCCTTTGTTTATATAAATTAGTATCTACATAAGAAGAAATTTTCCATTGCATTATTAACATAGCACCAAATGTGGATGGAGTTAATGGATGTTAGAAATATTTCATGTGGAGCCTCCAAATGAGGTTATAAATACTTAAGTTTTTACAAATGTGGATGGAGTTAATGGATGTTAGAAATATTTAATGTGGAGCCTCCAAATGAGGTTATGAATACTTAAGTTTTTACAAGAATATACTATCATCTAATTCCCAAACATTAATACAAAGGAACATCTAATTCCCAAACATTAATACAAAGGAACTCACCGTGTGTTATGTAGCTATTTTTTAATGAAACCTCAATACAGCAAGACAAATGGAATGAGAAATCCATATGACTAAGTGAAGAAACACACTAAAATTAGGGTGTGAACACATTTTTATTTACTAAAGAATGGTTTGGAAGTCAAATAAATACATTAATTAACACATGTTCCAAATTCCCACACATCATCCTGGAAGGGTTGGGATGTGAGAGGTAAGGACATGCCATATCTTTCATCATATATAAACTTTGATTCCATTTATGTTATTGAATGTAACATTTGTGAAGAGCATAAGATCTATGGGGTAATGGAGATTATTAAATAGAGTATAAATTCAATTGATATTTACGAGTGCTCAATCATTTATAACAAAAAAAATGGGTAAGCATTTATATAGAGATTTTAGGATTTTGTGGGTATTTAAGAGTTCTGGTGTTGTTTTTCTATTTTTTTTTTTATATAATCTCCCACACAATTCAAATAGCCATTTTGAATTTCAATTTGCAAGGTTGCTAAGTATGGAAAGTAAAAGTATTAGAGTTCTAAATATTTTTTAGAAGACATGAGGACTTTATTAATTTCAATAGAAGCTCACTTTTCTTTGTCACTTCTAAATTCCATTACAATGAGAATCGTTATTTATTTTAACATACAACTATCATAAATCTATTGGTACACCAAAACAGAAAAAGATTGATATACTAGAAGCATAATGTATTATACTTTCCAATTTAGTTTTCATCCTTTATAAGATAACTAAATCTTTTTATTGCTTCAAACAACAAAGTTTTAGAGAACTAGGTTTAGGTTGAGTTCAAGGAAGATGAGACAATCCACCAATTGTAGCAACTAATGGAAATTGAGAAGAAAAGCTATCCTTATTCAAGTGTTAGTAAGTCAAAAATAAATAGTTCTCATTAATTTCATTAATATTTATTTTTTCCTATGTTAATTACATTGTTAAGTGTTTTGTGAAACAAGCTACAAGTTAACTTGACATATCTATTCTATAGCCTATTGCAAGCCTTTTTTATTAGTTCTAGGTAAGTGCTTAGAGTTTATGTAGGATGGAAACTTTAAAAGAGTCCATGCATATTATGGTGAGCATAAATTGTTGGACATTGGATAAACTAATGCTCTCTGTATGTTTCGCGACATGGATTAACTGTTTCTCATGGATCCTTATCTCTAGCGATGTGATCGTTGACTAACACCTGTGAGTTTAGGTCTAACGAAAATCGTGATTCCCAGCAAGTGGTATCAAAGCGTAGGTCACAAGTTCGATACACACATGGGTCACATCAAGGGATGATTGTTGGACATTGGAAAAACCAACACTCCCCATGTGTTTCGCAACATAGACTAACCATTTCTCGTGAATGTGATGTGATCGTTAACTAACACTTGTAGATTTTTATCTAAAAACAATCCTTATTCCCAACATAAATTACAACCATTTTATTATATAATATGGTATTTATGTTTCGTTTTAAAAATAATAATAAAAATAAACCATTTTCACCTATAAATGGTTAATATTAACTAATATTCTATCCACCCAATGATAAAAAAATGTGTTTACAATTAATAGATATTTAAATACACAACAAAAAATTGTTTTTACGTTTAATAGATATTTAAATACACGCAAATTGTATATAGCCACTTAACTTTGAAATGAGAAATTTAATTTTTGAAATTCCAGGAACTGTAATTCTGATATGAGGATATTTTTCGAAATTATAATTATTCAATTACACAGATATTTTTGGAAATAATGATTATAGTTTCTATATATGCACAGGTTTGATGGATTCTGACGGTAGGTTCTATTTTGGGGGCTATGATTGTTTTTGCTAATAGGATTTGTTGGGGATTTCGATTACAAGTGTTCACTCTGTTTGTGATGTCTTCGAAGGGAGGCTCGATCACTAGACTCTTAAATTAAAACACTTGCACCTGTCTTCCTAGCCACACTGTGTTAGGTTTATCTAATAATTGTGTCGCAATAGCATTGACCGTTCAACGGAACACGCATAAACTCAAATTCTTTAAAATGGGGTTCGGCCACCACACCACGACTTTATTGTAGTTGTGTCTCTCAACAACAGTTATTGGAAGCTGACAGAAGGTTGTGATGTCAGATCCAAACAAATGATGATCAAGAGCAAAACCCACGACACAAATTGAAGAAATTATTTACTGAAGCTCAACAAACTTAGAACCAATATCATAACTCTCACTTGATTTCTTTGGTGTTCTAGCATGCTATATTGTGGTTGATCTTCGTGTATCTAATTTTACTATTGAATTAAGAGACTGCAAGCTACAAACTCATCATCTTAACAGACTCGTTCCATATAATAAAGGTATTAATGCATGCAAATGGACTTGTTCTGAGATCTGGTCTTGTCTTGGATGGCAGATTTTCGAAACCCTAACCAGAAATGCTAAAAACCAATATTTAATAATGCGCTGAATCACTTCTTGAAGTCTGGTGTGGACACAGCTCTGCCATTATTGCAGATTTGAGGAATTCTTAATTAAGAATCAAGAGAATGCATATGTGAAATTACTTAATCTGTGAATAAAAGATATATGCGACTTAAATCACAGTATAAAACTATGTACAATGTTACTGTTTTGTGTGCAACCTTGCAGTGTTCTCAAGAACAAGTATTGGATCTGTAGTGTCTTGAAGAATTGTTTCTGGATTTTGACGAGAGGAATTGGTAGTGCAACCTTGAGGACTTACAATGAAAGTATCAATCTCTGAGATGCTATGCCATCAACATTGAGCTAGGGATTTCATATGCCATGTTTTGAAGTAATAAATCATAGTGCATGAAGAGTTCAATTTCCACGCACCATGATTCAGTAATGTTGTGATTTAGAGGTTGTAGCAAAGCAGATCGAGAGTCTGACGTTCTTGAGTTGAACAGGGAGACTTGAATGTAAGTTAAAGATAGAAGTGCTCATCATCAGTGTAGAAGTATGTTTTGGCCCAAAGACAATTAGTTTATCGAACCCCGATGTCTATAGTAGTTGAAATAGGGCTCAGCTTGATGCTATCTGTTGACCAAATTGTTACTCGCAGTCGCATTGTCATTATTCGGCAGAAAAGGTCGCATTAGCATTGATCCTATATGGTCGAGTAAGAGTTAAGTTGTCAAATACAAAGATAGAATGCACAATTTTTGACGTGTATCATACTTCCGCTGCCATCCCACCGTCGATATGCACGGCCTCCGTTGTTAAAGAGGCTTCATTAATTCGTGTTATTCGAATTTCTTAAGCTATGCACGTGTAAGTTGAAGTATTGACTGCACTTCCATCCAAAAGAATCATTCAAATTTGGCATCAATTATCAATGAAAATTTTTATTAAGATTCCGTATCATTTTAGTGGTCAATGAAGATTTTCATTTAACGAAATTTATTAATTTGTTCATTCTAATCAGGTACCAGGAGTTGGCTACAAGAAAGAATTTACAGACACAGAGAAAGAGCAAGCTTGTGACAGAAGCCCCTGCTAGAAATTGGTATCAGAGCCAGTAACGTCTGGTTCAAGAGGTTGGTACTCAAAATCACTCTTTATTTCAAAGAATGGATTCATTCAGAAAGTCTGTCTCATTCCGAGAGCTTGAAGAAGATTCTCTTCCAGAAAACAATATGCTTAAAGACATGTTTGAAAGTAATTCAAACAGAACTTTGAATTCTGTAGAAAAGACATATGAAGAAAGTCAGCCGTCTGCTAGATGGGCTCTCCCAGACATTACACCCTCAGAAGTCTATAGTGACTTGTCTCCGTTTCATTTAGTTGCTGCCTCTAGAATTAGTATTAAAGAATCAGTCAGTCAAGTAGAAGAAAATTCAGATAGCATACAGACTATCCAATTACTTGATCCGAAATCTCTACAAGCAGAAGCAAAAAGATTGAAAACAAATTATGTACATCTTGGCTGTATTAGAGTTGGTATTAATCCTTTAGTCCACAAAGGATTGAAAACTTTTGTGCTTGCAACTGTCAGAGATCTGACACATAACAAATATACAGACTCTATCATTGGTGGAATAGTTGCTCCTTTATCTGATGGCCCAGTCTACTTCGACTGTTATCCTAATTTCTCTGTCTATACTTTTGATGAAACTATCCAGGATATTCTTCAGTTGCAAATCCATACCACTGGATTTAACATGAAGAAAAAGAGAAATAATATTGCCATCCAAACTAAAGCCTGTCTAAGACACACCAACACTCTGTGGCCAGCCATCCGGCACACCCCAAGTCGAGATTCTAAGTCAAGTGTTGTTGTGAAAACAGATCCAAAGAATCAAAAAGTTGAACATCATTTGATAAAATGGGAAACCTTAGAATTCCCAGAACATTGGACTGTTAATCATTCCAGGCCTCTACCTCCAATGAATATCACTTCAGCCAATATCACAGAAAATGCTTCTTGTGCAGTTATATCTTTTCCCCGAAGATCGACCATAGATCGTCAAGGAATAGAAGCTGCTTGCAAAATGTCAAAATATTACAGAGATCCCTCTACTGTAGATACTGCTTGTTCATCATCCTCTTCTTGTCGTCACTCACAGCTTTTTGAACTTGCCCAACTTGTAAATTTCTCATCCTTAGAAGTAAAGTGTCCTGAATGTACAAACATCATCAATCTTTTGAGTTTGCAGAACAGAATATCCATCTGCATCATAATCCCAGAACTGGCACTGCTCCTCCCTCCACCTCTATCAGTTCATGTCCAAATCCTAAATGCTCAGATATACCTTTTCCACATGAGTCTGAACCAGATACTGATCATGTCTTCACTACTGATCATGTACTCATGGTGCATTCAATAGAAGAAGAAGATCCTAGGCTTACACAAATGATTTGTCTGATGAGACCAGCAAAGCCTAGATATGGATTGGGAAAAATAGAAATGTCAGAACTAATTCCTGAGTGTAGATTCAAACAGATCCCCTCTGACTACAAAAAACCTGCAGTCATGGAGATGCATAAATTCTTTGCACTCATGGATGGATGTCCAAAATCACAGATCAGTGCACAGTGGATGAAAGAAATGTTAAATTGGGATTTACTCACAAATCCCCAGGCAGATGAATTTGACAAAGGATACACCCCAGACCAGAAAAGAAAAATGGCTATAGATTGGAAAAGATATATGGAAACTAATAATGAATGGATATCATTTTATTCCTGGAAAGATAGGATAGCTCCTATAAATGTTCTGACTGGTAGCTCTTCCAGCAATGTTCCTGATAAACATGGGTGGACCGCACTTGATGGATCCATAGTGGAAACTTCCACTACTTTTCCCCCATATAAAGGAATAATTTTAGGAGAAAAATCCAATGCAGCCAAAGCCATTCCTCTTGTCCAGAAAGATGACAACGCCTTAGGAATCGATG
Source organism: Pinus taeda (assembly GCA_000404065.3). Lineage (NCBI taxonomy): Eukaryota > Viridiplantae > Streptophyta > Pinopsida > Pinales > Pinaceae > Pinus > Pinus taeda. The sequence goes on from APFE030418551.1 coordinate 80,094, forward strand.
GAAAGATTCAAAAGGCCAGTGAACAGATAAACTGGACAAATACTGCTTTAAAAGGTCTGGAAATGAATATTGCAAAATCAGATGAAGTGAAGAAACAGATTGATGTTGTACAGTCTTCTTTTAATAGTGTAAATTCTTGTTTAAATAGTATTCAGTTTGATTCCAGCATGACTCGGTCATATACCAAAGAGTCATTGACAAAGATTGAAGAATTAGGAGAAAGTCTAGTTGGTCACATTGGCATAACTAAGACAATCCTCACTGGCTTAAATGAAAAATTTGATAAGATGCAGATCACAAAAGTAGAAAAGCCAGTCCCAAGTTCATTTTTGGTTAAGAGAAATATCCAGATTGAACATTCAATAAGAAATGTGGAAAAATTCCCTTTGTTGTTTCCCAAGGAAACTAAAGAAGAAGGATCTGAAAAGATCACGATAGCTTCCTTATTTGAAGAACCAGAAGCTCAAATCCTCCCAATTTATGAGCCTCTTGAGCATAGACAGCCCCTTGAGCATAGATATAACAGATACTCTGCACCAGATATAGAGGGAAAAGGGAGAATGCCTGAAGCACATACCTTTTTCCCTGATTCCCATAGAGAATGGAATATAGACAACATGAGTGTAGGCCAAATTCGTCAAATGATTGACATCATGTATACAGAATACAAACTCATGTGTTTAAGAGGAAAATCAGAAGTAGATGCTTGTAAAACTATCATCCAGTGTTTTATAGGTACCCTGCTCAGATGGTGGGAAGCAGAGTCATCTCCAAAGTTGATTGAGACCATGGAGGCTGAAGTCTTAAAAGATGAAAAGGGAGATGTAATTCACAACCAAGATGGCACTGTGACAAACAACATGATTGGTGCCTTGACATCAATGATTCTGGAGCATTGGTGTGGCTGTGAAGTTGAAATAGCAGACAAACATGAGGTTATCCTAATGAACCTCAAATGCCATAAAATGTCTCAATATGATGATTTTCATAGAGACTGGATGCAGCGGATCTATGAGGTAAAAGATTCCAAAAATCTTCTTTGGAAACAAGTATATCTTGCTGCTCTACCTTCCAGATTTGTTGACTATCTCAAAATGCAAGACGTTTTTCAATTGCCTTATGAATCACATACATGGGGAGAAATTTATTCCCTCATCACAAAGACTCTTGTTAGCCTTTGTACCAGTTCAAGAGTTAACAAATCTTTAGAAAAACTGTCTAAGTTACCAGACAGAAAATCCATTTGCAGTAAATATGGATTAACAGTTGATGATCCATTAGTCAAAAGAAGAAAGTCTAAGAAAAAGGCCAAAAAAGAATTTAAAGAGACTTTCTATAAGAATAAAGGGAATTATCCGAAAAGTAAAAGGAAATATCCCACCAGGGATAAAGCCCCAAAAAGGAAAGGATATTATCGGTATATTCCAAAAACTCATTATTACAATCCCTCTGATATTCATTTACACTCATCCAAACAGGAAAAATGGAACAAGATAACATGTTGGGTTTGTGGACAAACAGGACATACTGCTTCAAGATGTCCTCAGGGTGAAGAATCCAAATTAGAAAGAGGGAAAAAGACAGCTGAATATGCCAAGAAAGCTAAGCAAGTTAAAAAGGAACATGCTAGTTCATTCTCCTGTCTCAGATGTAAGTCAAAACTACATCCCACAGAACACTGTCCAAATTTTCATATTGCAGCACAACATCAGGTAGAAGATTCATCTCTGGACTCCTTCAGTAGTACAGATGAGGAAATACAAGTAAATGTGGGACAATTTAGTGATTCAGATACGTCAGAATGTTCTTGCTCAGATTCTGATGAATGTGCATGCCATATTTTTTATAATGATTCTGAAATGTCTGACAGCTCCAGCGAAGATGAACAAAGGACAAAGCCTGTCAAAGAAAAGGTCCTTATGGCATCCACTGAAGAAGAAGCTGAGATGAAAATCTTAGCCCAGATCAGAAATATGGAAGAAGGACCAATGAAAGATCGCCTAATCGAAGCTTTCACTGATCAGCTCAAATCCAAGGCTTCACGAGATACAGGTAAGAAGCCAATATTTGTTGATGCTTCATATGAAAGAAATACCAAATCTTTTCAAAGGCATCATCAAAAGCCAGGGAAAATAAGATCCCTGACATTAGGAGAAGTGAGCGGTGAAATCCACCAGCTCAAATCAGAAATCTCTGCTATTAAAGCACAGATAGCAGAATTGCAGAAAGGAAAAAAGATCGAAACAGAAGAAGAAGAAGAGTGGGATTCCAGGCACAATGAGATTGAAAATGCAGAAGGGAGACCAGATCCACATTTTGGTTTTCAGGATATCCGATTATTTACCATTACATATCAACAACATCATGTAAAGGTAAAAATCTGTATCCAAGATCAGGTATATTTTATGACTGCATTGCTGGATTCTGGTGCTGATATTAACATTCTGAACATTAAAAACATCCCAGCAAGATTTTGGGTTTCTGCAGAAAGAGAAGTGGTTGGACTAGGGAACAAAAAGCTCAAATATGAAATCCCTAGAGCTTCTCTATGTTTTGACTCTCATTGTGTGTACATGAAATTTGCTATTGCAGACATACCTGTTGATTGCATATTAGGTAATGTCTTTTTAGCTGCAGTAGAACCACATGGTTCTACAAGAGTGAAGGGAAATAAATCCGGTTATTTCATCTCCGTACCCACATCCAGGGGTACAAGAAAAAGAATTGAGCTCCCATATGTTTCTACTCCTCGGTTCTCCACCATGGTCCAAGCCATGCAAAAATTGGACAAAGCAGAATCCTTGCTAACTGATCTTAAAGATTTGAAGAGCCAGCTGAGAATTGAAGACCAGCTGAAACAGCCACAGGTAAAGAAAAGGATTCTAGAACTTAAAGAAAAATTGGCAAAGAAGTGTTGCTCAGAAGAGCCCAATGCTTTCTGGCATAGGAAGCAACATACAATCAGATTGCCATACAAAGAAGGATACAAAGGTAAGCCCTGCAAAAGTAGAGCAATACCAATGAGCAAGGAATACAGAATATTGTGCCAACAAGAGATTCAGCAACTGCTTAACAGAGGTTTAATCAGAGAATCCACTAGTCCCTGGAACTGCTATGGGTTCTATGTGAACAAAAGAGCAGAACAAATTAGAGGAGTTCCCAGGCTTGTCATAAACTATAAACCTCTAAATTCAGTCTTAGCAGATGATACATATCCAATTCCACATAAAGGAGACTTAATCAGAAGAATTGCAGGAGCAAAGATATTTTCCAAGTTTGATTTAAAAGCTGGATTTTGGCAGGTTGCTATTTATGAGGAAGATAAATTCAAAACTGCTTTCAGTGTCCCTGCAGGGCATTATGAGTGGAATGTTATGCCCTTCGGACTCAAAAAGGCTCCATCCAAATTCCAGAAAGTTATGGATGATATTTTCAAACCATATTTTGATTGGATGATTGTATATATAGATGATGTTTTAATTTTTTCTAGGAATCTTGATGACCATTTTAAGCATGTAAATATTTTTATGAAGTTAGTCCGAAGAAATGGTCTTGTACTTAGCAAGAAGAAAATGGAATTGTTTCAGACTTCTGTCAAATTTTTGGGACATCAAATTGCTAATGGTCAGATATCCTTACAACAGCATGCAATTGAGTTTGCCGACAAGTTCCCAGATGTCTTAAAAGATAAGACACAACTGCAGAGATTTCTTGGATGTTTAAATTATGTAAGCAGTTTTTACAAAGATTGTGCCAGCGACAGAAAATTGCTTAATCCAAGAACCGGCAACAATCCTCCCCCATGGACAGAGAAGCACACCAAGGCAGTTCAAGACATCAAGGCAAAGGTAAAATCATTGCCTATTTTATATATTGCAGATGATGAAGCTTTCAAAATTGTAGAATCTGATGCCAGTGATATTGGTTGGGGTGGAATTCTGAAACAACGGATTGGTGAAGAGGAACAAGTAGTTCAGTTTGCCTCGGGTGTCTAGAACCCAACTGAACAGAAATATTCTGTTATTGAAAGAGAGGTAAAAGCTGCTTGGAATTGTATTAGTAAATTTGCAGTTTATCTTGTTAATAAATCATTTCTCCTCAGAACAGATGCCTCAGCTTTGAAGAAAGTCTTGTCCAAAGACATCAAGAAACCAGAAGAAGCAAAGTTTGCCAGATGGCAAGCATTATTTGCAAACTTTGATTTTTCTGTTGAGCACATTAAAGGTGAACAAAATTGCCTCCCTGATTTTCTCAGCCGAGAATATCTTGAAAAAGATATTGCACAAGTCATGATGATTGTCACTGAATGGGATCCAAGCCAGAAATGTGAAGTCTTGAGAACTATCCCAGATAACCAAGACTGGGAAACATACAAAAACAGCTGGAAGCCTACATGGCAACTACGAAATACAAAAGTTCTTGATGCAGATCTCCAGCCACATTCAGATCTACAACATTATGTCCCAGAAAGAAGAATATATCCAAAGGGTAGAAAATGGATCCATGACATGATCTATACTAAATCAAAGGCTGATGCAAGGACAACACGAGAGGCATTAGAGTCAAATTTTCATGACATTGGACGGATTGGTCACCATGGTGACAGCAATACCAGAATCTATGGGGCATATTTTTGTATTTATCGTACAAGAGATTTATGGGAAAATCTTTCATACATCCAACAAGGAGCAAGATGGCCAAGAAATGACCCAAAGATAATATTCCCTGACACAGTTTACAACTTCCAGGATTATAAAAAGCTATGGT
>APFE030418554.1:0-18576 GCA_000404065.3 Pinus taeda
GCAAGGAGTAGATTGACCAAGAGTTGACTGAGGAAGGATGCCAAGCTACTAAGGAAGGATTGTTGAGGTAAAATATGTCCATATTTTTTATGGTATTACTCTGTGAAAAGGCCATGTTTTGTGTGTTGTTTTTACAGTAGGTGTAGCCCCTCTACAAGACTGGTTGGTAATTCCCATCAAAACTGAACCCCTCTAGCAATGTTGAGGTGATTCTATGGTAGGTTGCAGCCCTTAATTAGGTTATAGGCCTATTTTTAAGCCAAGTTAAGGGCCTATTTTGTGTACAGAGTGTTGTTGTGTAGACCTGTTGAGTTGGTTGCGCACTAAACTAGTAAATTTGCACACTTTTGAAGGTTGTACTTGATGCTTGGGTCACATCATGTTATTTTTACCCTAGTTTTTGGAGTAATTCAAGCGCTTTAAAAGTTGGTTGGTAAGCCCTTCCAAGACCAAGTCCTTGTGGTGCAAAATTGCGTTGATCTAGTGTGTATAAGTAGCCAATAAGGAATGTCATATACATTTAAGGACGAGTAGAAGGCATGTAGGAAAGACTGGGCCAAATTGTTAGAATATTGAAGCGAGGATTACCAAGTTATGTAAAGAGTTGTGATAGCCCTCTTGGTGGGAGTCTACAAATTTGTTATGGGAGGATTTGTGTGGTATTTTATGTGAAGTGACTTGGCTAAAGGATAGGCTGCAAAGAATAGCAAGACAGAAAGTACAAACTAAGGAATCTATAAAGGCGAATGTGTTCCAGGGAGAAGTGGATGAGGTGAATACCTAAAGGTGATTAGAGTAGAATAACTGGGGTTGAATAGGGAAAGAGGAACATATCAAGAACAATAAGGAAAAACAAGGAAGGACTAATGGCAAGTCAAGAACTAGGAAGCAAGATAAAGAAGAAGGATAGGTGGTTGTGACTAGGGTTGAAGGTGCAAACTTGAGAGTGGCATGGTTGGGTGACAACCCCTACTAAATAAAGGAAACTTGTGTGAACCAAGAGAAGTTGCTAGATATCTCGAAGAAGTAGGTTGGTGCCTACAAATTGTTGATTTAGTGGTAAACTAAAGATATTGTGGTCTCTTGTAGGTTGGTGCCTACACATAAATTTTTGAGTTGGTGCTTTGTCTTGGGAATTGGTGTCTCCTATATGTTTGTGCATACAAAGCTTTAAATAATTGTGTTTTCAACAGGTTGGTCCCTGCAAAGTTGTAATTTTGTAGGTTGGTGTATATGTGCAATCAATTGTAACAAGAGTTGGTGTTCTTGAAGAGTTTATTGATTAGAAAAGCTTACATATTAATTCTTCTATCTCATGTGGTTCTTGGCATTAGTTGTTTAAAGTAGTGAAAATTGTTAGTTAGCTAAATATTCATTCACCCCACCCCCCTCGGTATCTCCAACAAAGTATTAATGTTATTAAAGATTGCATTATTCCTTGTTAACCATACTTTCCAACATATACATTTTCAAAGAGCTTCCCAATAATTTTTGAACAAAGGTTTCCTCAAAAATATTCTAGCATTATTTTTTGTCCAAGAAGAGTTCTTCAAAATCAAAGGGCTAGTGGGGGTATCGCACTCTAGAAAGATATCAGAGGTTTCTTCTGCTTGATGCAAGAAAAAAGGACATCGAGAGGGGCCCTGAATGCCTATGTTTCTTAAACTCTCAGTTTTCATAATTTTTTTATGAGAAAGAAGCTAGGAAAAAGAATTTATCTTTGGATTGGCATTAGATTTCCATATTATTTTCCATGTGTCGAGATTTGGGGGAACTCAAGGCTAGAAGAGCATAGTGATGTATCCCCCCTTCATTGAATAAATTGAGGCATTCCATCCTAGCTTATTTGCTTCCTCTTATCTCCTTGGTGCACATCCCCCTAGTCGATCATGAAGCTTGAAGGCCAAGTGATGAAGATTATATGTTGGGAAACTCGTTCCAATGGTTCACGCACTCTTGGGAACTTTGGAACTATATGGGAATGATCTGATTTTAGTAGGAGTAGCAACGAGAGCTGGGGAAAGTTTTGGGAGCGGCATCGATCAATTTTTGGGATTTATGACGTTCCCAAGGTGACGTGGCACAAATTGGCACCAAAAAAAAATCAATTCTCACCAAAAGACTCCCAATCCTCCATAAATGTTGGTCAGGCCTCCTTTTCACTCCACTAAGGTTTTTTGTAGGTTTGGTGTTTCTTATGTTTTTTGTTCAGAGCGGGTGTCTGCACAGTGGATGCTTTGCTATGTCATTGTTCAAAGCGGGAGAGTGCACAGTGGATGGTTTGTTGTGTTTGTTGTGATTTTCGTTCAAAGCCAGAGAGCGCACTGTGGATGGTTTGTTGTGTTTGGTGTGTTTGTTGTTCAAAACGGGAGACTTGAGGACAATGCACCGAAGCAATTGGGAACTTGTCTAGGGAATCGAAAGAGAGGTAGATTCAGAGAGTAGAATCTCTTCTACGTTCTTATTTTATTATTAAAGTGTTTATTACAGTTCGTTTCCATTATCCCCCAACGCTAAATGACCAACGTCTTCTCTTCTACAAACCTGTAAATATTTTTTCATTCCACGTACCAGGCGAATATAAGGTCATATTCCATTAGGAATCATTCATTCACTTTAAGTTTATCCAAAACTATTTGTTTGTTCCACAATGCATTAGATCTTGCCTCAGAGCTCACCTTTAGTGAGATTCGGTTAGATTATAGGGTGAGCTCAACGCCGTGATGTTATATGGAATTGTAGGATGTGTGCATAGTGCTGACCTTTTGCTCGTAATGCTTGGCATTTTCAAATTTCATGGCTGACCACTACTTATCAATGTCAATTTCCCAGAAAAGCCCCCAAAAAAGAAATTCAGTGTTATGCTCTGACCTGATGGGCAGCCACCATCATTCAAAGTATGCTCATAAATTTAGGGGACTTCCAAGTTCTCCCCATGAATCTATTGGGTTTTATCCATTCTCGTGGCTTACCTGGTATTGGTATTTTTTTCTTGCGATTTATATTTCTTCTCTTATGGTCTCTATGTATTAGAGCCTAACCTTCCTTTCTTATGGGTTTGTGATCGTTTCCTACAACCTACTATGAATTAGGAGGAGGAGATTGAACTCTTAAGAAGATTTTCTCTGCTAATTTGATCTCAACTTGTTTGTTACGAAGTCCCTGCTTTGTATTCTCCACTGGCCAAGTTGAAATTCCTGGACATATAGAGTTAAAACAAGAGGATATAACCTTAATAATTAGGTTGACACAAGATCCTTATATCTCATAGAAATTCAGTGTTCCATGTCCTTATCCAGACATGATCGTCACAGAGATGAATGACAATTCCATTTTTCCGATGGTAAGAGTTCAATTTTGGGTTGTCATTACATACAAATTAATAATCATTGTCCACGTTATTTTTGTCTCTCTAAAAATTAGTTCTTAATCCTAATTTTTTTTTGTTTTTCTTCTTAAAAAATTAATCCTTTTTTGTTTTTGTTTTTAAAAACTTAAGCATTTCATGTTGAGAAGATTCCATAGTGATTAACAGTATTCAGAGATCAAATGGTCAAGATTTGTATAAAAAATTGGATGTTCAGAATTCGAATAGTGTAAAGAGGCTCCTTATTGGAATCAGAGTTGTTAGATTTATGAAGTCTCTTCATTCCCACTTGATGGGGTTTTATTTGCAATTACCACCATCCACCATCAAGGTATTTTGGTTTTCTTCTCTATTGAAGGGCACTAAGTCCTCAACCTGTGATTTTAGGCATTCATTAGTAATCACAGATGCATTCCATGTTTGCAAATCAGTGGATTTGATGGTTCAAAGTCGATATATGCATATCTTTTGGACTCCTTGTCGTGTACATGCCTTGAAAAATGTCCTTAAAAACATTGGAAAAATATATTGGATTGCAAAACTCCTTTTAGATGCAAGAGATGCACAAATGTACATTTGCAACCACCATGCCTCTTTAGCAATCTATAATATGTATTCAAGGACGAGGCTTTTGAAACCTATAGAAACAAGAGATGCTACATACTTCATTCTTCTTCAACGTATGGTTGAAGTGCATGCATCCTTACAAGCCACTGTTGTTTCCCAAGAGTGGAATGCATGGTTTGAATTTAAACTAGTGTAGCCAAATAAGATAAGGGAGCAGCTTCTCAATGATGATTGGTGGTTTGATTGTAAATATGTTGTTTCTTTCACAACTCCAATTGTGGAGTTAATTAGGTATGCATATTTTTATTCCCTCGCCCTTGGAGAATTTTATGAATGTATGGGTAGCATGGTATGCAAGATAAGACACATCATTCGGGATAGAAACCCCTCTTTGGAATTCTTCAATGAAATTCATAAGATAATAGGGAAGAGATGGATCAAACTCAATACTTCTCTTCACATGGTTGCTTATGCCCTTAATCCAAAGTGGTACATGGAGAGACCAAACAGAGTTCTACTGATTGATGATGATGAAGTGAAACAAGGCTTTCTTCACGCCATAAGCAAAATCTATACACCTAATGAAGCAAATGTATTGCGGGTACAATATATTGATTTTGCTACCTTAAACCCTTCCACATTCTTTGAAGATGCAAGGGTGGACATCAAGATTTAGGCACAGAAGAATCCCATTGGATGGTGAAGAATGTATGGTGGGGAAGCCCAAGAGCTTCAAAATCTTGCCTCACACTTGTCATCTCAAGTTTATAGTTCAGTGACAACTGAAAGAAATTGGTCCACTTATAGTTTCATTCACTCTATTAAGAGGAATAAGCTTACCTCTAAGAGAGAAGAGAAATTGGTTTATATGCATAATAGTCTTTGACTTCACTCAAGGAAGCTACCTAACTATTTAGAGGGCCTTGCAGCAAGATGGGATGTTGATGCTGAGGATGCTTCTCAAATTGATGATGATGAGGATAATCCTTCACCAGATGCAAGTTCAGTTGGCATACCTTTGGGTAGCATTGCAAGTGATTTTGATATTGATGATGGTGATGGTGGAATTGGAGTGCCTAGCGAGGCTCAAGCTTATATCGATAGTCTTGATGTCGAAGAGTGCACTTTATGATCACCTTAAACTTTAGTCTTTAACGTTATGTTTTGGCATTTGAGAATTTTTGGACCATGTATTACTTTGCCACTTTGGGCATTTGTCATCTTTTTTTTACTCTATACTACATTGGGCATGATAGCAATATCAATATTAATATGATGAGTTCTTTGATTTTCACTATGTTTCTTAAATTCAAAAGTGTCCCTTGAATCATTTACATTTTCAAATTTTTAGTTTGAATTTGGTATTCATATAATGAATTAAAATATTAAATTGATTTTAATATTTGAATATCTTGATTAATATTAATTTTAGTTATTATATAAATTATATAATTAAAAAATATATATTTTTAATCTTCAATTTTTTTTATTATATAAATATTATTTGCTTCCAATTATTTGTTTCCTAAAAATTTTGGGGAAACTTTTAGTCGTTTCGAACACCCATACCCAAGTTCCCAATGTTCCCAGATTCCAAAAACTCATGCAATATAGATTATATGGGATATTTCTAAGGTTCCATCCAATCCAATTAATTTCATCACCCCAACTAGAAATATCAGATAGGGTGAATTTTATTTTAGCACAAGAATTATCTTAGAGGAAGAAACTCCTAGAAAAATTTCAGTGGTTGCTAATCCATTATTTTATCAGTCCACATGTTTATATTTTCCCCATTTTTTGCAATATATACCTACACGAATGAGAGGGGCCATTGAGACAAATAATTTCAAGATTGAGCACCCTCTTCAGGCTTGAATTGAATCCAAACTTCTTATTCTTCTCCTTGAAGGTATTTTTCCCATAGAACTTCCTTCCACTAGTTCTATTCTTAGGTGATGAATCTCCAAACCATTTTTGCCCCTATTTTTGTATTCATTAGCATAGGGTCCCTAATGTCAAACCCTTTATGATTTTTAGGATGCTTCACGCTAGACCATTTAATTAGATGGAATTTTTTTGTACTTTTCCTCCGTTCGATAGAAACTTTGCGAAATTCTTTTTCCAAAACAAAGATAATGCTTTGTGGAGTAAAAAACACTAATAATTGATAAAGTGGTAAAGGAAAGAGGACTACGACATCCAAAATAATAGACCCTACAAGATTGATCCATCTAGACCCCTAAGTAACAAATTTTCCTTTGAATTTTAAAAGAACACCTTCCTAAGCTTAGGTCAAGTGTGATTTCAAGAAAATAGGAATCATGGCCCTTTACAATCCCTATACAAATGCCAAAATATAATACAAAATACATTTTTTTCTTGACTGATACAACTAGGGTTGAGACGAATTCCTTTAGACTCTCATCTGCCCACTCTCACCTGCCCAGCATACAAATGTAATCAGTTGTCCTTTTCCTACAAAAGCACAACCAAAAAGAACATTAACTCACCCCGGTTGTTCCTTTAGCCCACAATCCTCATGTCAGCCTTGTACTTTGTTATAGCCCTCCATCAGCCTTCCTTTATTGCTACAATTTTCTTTTGTCCATAGAGTCTGCTCATTTGGACATTTGCCCAACCCTTCAATGCACTCAGCGAGTGTTACTTCACTCCTATTGACACTGACCTGCTCCTTTAGGCCTTGTTCCACCTTTAGTTGTTGTTCTTCCTTTTGTTGGACCTTTTGCCTATTCCATTAGGTCATGTCCATCCTTGGCCTACTCTAACCAGGCCTACCTTCCTTGGCCCCTAACGGACCTCGGTACTGTTTAATTTTTTGTTTCAATCCCACTTGCAAGTCTGCGGCCCTCAACCTACTCACCACAAACTTTGGCCTGTTCTAGGCCCGTGGCCCTTGCGACCTCTTCCTTTGCTATAGAATCTATGTCATAGATACCTTCCTTGACTACAGTTTCACTTTTGTTAACCATAACACAAACTCAACCTCCTCCTACGCTTGATGTTGCTTCTCTAGGGCTACCTAGATCTCCTTGTCTTGCTAGCAGCTAGGTCCTTTTATCCTTCTCCACACAAGTACTGCTCACTTATGTCTTGGACTATCCTTTGGCTTATATTTATTTCTTTCCAATAAGTGACTTAGGAGCCATCTTTATCCTTCAAGAGACCCCACTACACAAATTAGAATATTAAATTCATTATCTTGGGTTCTAAGCTCACTCCTTTGGGTCCAATACCCCAAACCTTAGGTATCTTGCCCATAAGCTCTCTCCTTTTGTGGGTTTTCTCCACTCATAAATACCTTCTGAGCTACCCAAATTTGAACACTAGCATTTTCTCCACCTCCTCCTCTGTCTTAACCAACAATGTGGTTCTAAGTTTATTTGAAATAGGAGGCATGTACCCTATTAGATCCCCTTAAGTTAGAGCTCAAAACATCTCAATAAAGAATGGCGACCATGCAATATTAAATAAGATGAAGTCGAGATAAGAGGAAAAAAGTAAAAAACAATGTCGAGATCAATCTCATCTTGTTTCTCTTGTTCATATATCTTGTCCATTTAGATCGATTGCCATATTTTTTGTTACTTGAACTGCACTCACACTCTAAAATGGATAATTGTTAGATGATTCCTCAATAATGGAATATGTTCCTCATCCTCGGTTTTCCTACATGTTGTTATCACCATCCCCAAGCCCAAATTGGTCTCTCTTCGTAATTCTCGTTTTTTGGATGCACTCACTCCTAGATATGCTCCAACTCCACAAGGTGTGCCCAATAAATGGCCCTCAACTTAGAATTTAATGTTATTAAATTGACTATGTAAAAAACTACATGCCCAAAGAACATGTTCTACACCCTTTAACTTGGTCCCAGGCCCTTGATGGCTTGTAACATACTTCTACAATGTACTTTTGTTATTGATTTTGTTGTCTTATTAAAATGGTTTTTATTAGCGTAAGTTGTTGTTGCAACCCCACTTCTAGCAAATGGAACACTAGCAATCCCTAATGAAAATGGAGGGTGGAAAACATTGGAAGGCACATTCATCCATTTCCTTAGCCTTTTTCCAACTTACCTTAAGATTGAGCCATGACTTTTGTGAAATGAAGAAGAAAATGGACCATTATAGGAAAAATCATAAACATTGGTGGACAAATCCATGTACCCAACACTTGGAATCCCTTATGGCACTTCATAATAGCTCGTCGTTGCATTCCAAAACCTCTTATACCTCCAACCTACGAGTGAAATGAACTTAAATTTGGGGAAAAGTGTGATTTTATCGGCCACAGTCCAATTTTGCATTGGAAGTGTTTGTATTTTGGGACACATTAAGGCATGTGTCGTACGTGTTATAATTGTGTCCTGTGAACAGGTTCATGGCAAATATGTCTCCAACACATGTCCTCATGTATTCATGTCTGACACGTGAAAAATTTGAAATGCAAGCCATTTGATTGTGTTCAATTACATAGATTCCAAGTAAAGAAGCCCACAAGTTCAATGTCATCACAATTCATCCCGAGCAAATTGTTCTCTGATGTATGGCATCACATAATCCTTTACCTCTTTTCCAAGTGCAAAACATCATTGTATGTGAGTTGAACACAAAATCAATGACACTCATGACAGTTCCTTCCTTCAAATCCAACAGTAACAAATCAACTCTTATTATTTTTTTATTTATTTTTCATGAAAGAGAAAAGAATTTTTTTTGCTCTTATGTTTATCAAGTATATCTTGTACAAGAGTTAGAGAATTATATTGAGTTACAAAAGAGACCAAGGATGAAACCCCCACTGAACTTTTGCACAAAAACAAATAGTTTCATTTGGAGGGGAAATACATGGGAGAAAATTCAAAATAAAATAAAATACGATAGACTAGGCAAAATATTTTTTCACTCCAATATTTCCTCAATAGGCCCATATCCTTTTTAACCTAGTTAATGAAGTATTATTTTATTTTAGCACTAGCCCTCACACTTTGTGTACCTTCCAAGGCACTTTGGATTCCATCACCTACATATCATAGTTTCTAGTGCATATTTTTATCACAGTTCACTCTAACTCGAAAGAGGAATTGTGTATTCAAAAAAGTTAAGAGAATAGCATTTCCTCACACATTGTTAATGACAGACTTCATAATGAAGTTGTTTCCTTTCACAACATTAATGACAAACATCGCATTGAAATTACTTCACAACATAAATGCAAGATACTATTGACCAAATGCAAAATGTGAAGGCAATGTTTAAGAAGGAAACTTATTTATTGTAGAAAACTAATACCCAAGTACAAAATGAAATCAATAACAACATGAAAATGATATCCCACTTCAAAGTGACAACATCTAACTCTTCCAAGTCTTTGAGTATCTAGGCTTGAAACAAGATTATGGTCCCCTCCTTCCTCTACTAGAAGAGAGGCATAAATCCATCCAAGATATACACCCCAATCAAGGTTCATATGAAAATAAGTGAACTATGTGTTTTTCTTTTGCTTTTTAATATAACAATACTGTCAAAAGTTGGATGCAATTTCTTAGTGAGCTTGAAAACACTTGTGCTTATGACTTCCAAAAATCTTGTATGAATAAAGAAGGAAGCACTACTTGAAATTTGCAAAAAGACATTCAATTATCTTCTTATCAACCTCCTCATGCAATCTTAGTTACCCATGAGTTGTCTTCCCCTAATGTAGAGAGGGAAACTAGAGACTTTGGTTCTACACAACTTTGTCAAACGTAGGGTATAATGATGGTGGGTTTAGTAGAAATGAAAGACAAATTGTTAAACCTATTATACCCACAATGAAACCAATGCAAGTATATATTTTGTAAAAATTTCTCATTTCCCACTCCAGCTTTCAGTTTCACCTTATTTCTCCAAAATAGTTAAATGCCCTTTCCCATATCCATACATTCAACAATTGAAAAAATAAATTTTGTTGAAAACACAAATTCTGAAAATTTTACAGAATGCTGGAAAATGCAGAATTAAAAATCAACACATACAAACAGCCATTCAACACATTTAAACACAATGATTTTTGGTCAAGGTGACCCTGGAAAAACCCCCTACAACTCTTGGGGAAAACCAATTTGAAATCTCCTTCTTATTTATGGAAAATGCTTTTTACAGTGAGAGAAATATTCAAGGAAAAATCAGCGAGCAAACTTTTACAACTTATCTCGTTTTCCATGCCTCACAGTGAACTGGAAAAATTGCAAACAGCAAAACATGACAGTAATAAATGTTGTATAGCCTTCTCGATTTTTGTGCCCAAATTTCAGCCTTAAATGCTCCTGTACAGACTGCCTAGAAAAGTGTGCAAGTTTCCATAAATGTTGTTGTACAATTTTCCTCTATTTTTGTGCAGAAAAATAGTAGTACAACTATATGGATTTCTGCCTAGAAAAATGTGCCAAGGTACAAACACTTGCTATACGACCTCCCTTGAAAAACATGGCAACAAACTTCAGATTTTCTGCTCCTCGATTTCTGTGCTATCTTGTTGTACGACCTCCTTGGAATTTGAACCAAAATTGCTATATGGCCTTTCTAGAAAATCATGCCCAAAATCTACCTTTCACTGTGTGCTAACTCAGCTGTATGGACTTGCTGAAATGCCACCTTGGAATGTGTGCCAAGCTGCTGCTTCCTTCTCCTCATTGTCCAGAAATCTCCCTTGCTCTCTTGCTCTCATTCTCTCAATCTGCTCATGAAAGAATAATATGGCGTTTTCCTCATTTTCCTATTTTAATCTAACCCTAAGTGACTTTTGGGGAATCCCTAAATCCAATGGCTGAAATAGATTGATATCTAGGGCTGAGATTAAATGCTCATTTAAATCTCACTTTCTATTTTTTAATTCACCCCACTTTGATAAAGACCCACTTAGTCATTTATGTCCAAAGTCACTTTTCCTTTCTAAGTTTACATTGAATTTATTAGAGTCACTTTAAAATTAGACTTTAGTAACTTTATCACTTAAAGTCACTTTTAAATTAGATTTGACTTTATAAAAATTATAAAGTCACTTTAGGAGAAAAATTAAATTCTTTTGGACACTTTTCCCTAGGCCAAAGATCAAAGCCTTAGGGAACCCCCTGTCCTCTGGTACGAAATTTCAACATATTTGATGTCACGACTTCATCCCCATAGAGAAGAGCCATAAATCTCCTAAATACTTTTATTTCACATGAACTAGATCTTGCATTATCTCATGATTCATCTATGTCGAAACTTGAATCCTATATTGCTTCATACTAACCAAAACTTGCACCTTCTATTCAACAAGTTCTCAACTCTTCACCGTCTACATCTCAACAATATAGGCATCTTAATTGTTGGGGCTGGGGCAGGTGGGTTCATTCTCACTCTCCATCCATGGACAATTCTACCAACAACTTTTACAAATATTTAATTAAAAAACATAAAAGGCAAAATTATAAATCAATGCCCACAACTATGATTGATTATGGTTGGATGGATGATTAGTTATGGTGCCATTTGACAACTTCATACTAACTTGTGTAAATCACTATCTAGTCACGATGTGTTCATCACTCTTTTTGGTTGATTGATCATTAGCAACAATGTTTGTGCTTTCAATGGAAACATTTATTTGTTGCTTAATTTTTTGTGTGCATATAATCTAACATCAACACCACCTTGTTGCATATGATATTTAAAGCATTTGTCGAGACCTTTGACCTTCATGAGCACATGGTCAAGTTCTTGATTTGCTTGTTTGGACCAATCTTGTTGGATATTCAACAGTCTTGCCCTACAAGCATCTTCATCCAATCACTTTCAGCACAAGCACGGGCTTTACCACCTTCTATGTTATATTTGGGCATTGTTCTTTGAAAACATTGTGGAATTTAATTTCTTGCTCATCAGTTGGGCATATGTTCCTTTGCACTTGAATTTGCATTTACATGCCTTTTGTTTCAACAATTTCAAAGAGGTTGTGCGAAGGTGTTTTTAGAGGCTACATTGTTGTAGCAGGTCATGTTTTCTTTGCCAACTACAAAGTGGTTGAAGTGAAATTCTCTGTGAAGCTACAATGTGGCCAATTAACTCCCCATTGAAAGCTTCTTCCCCAGTCACTGTTGCAGTCTTGATGTTCCAGGTGTGGGTTATAATTTTATTCCTTTCCCAATTAAACATTATTGGAGGATTATCATAATGTTTATTTCGCTACTTTCCTTCTTACCACGTCTTTCACAAGAGCATACTGATGGAGGGTGTAGAATGGTGCATAAGCGCATTTTTGTGGCCCCTTCGCAATCATTTAAATTATTTATGATTCACCCTTCGTGAGCAATTATAGTGCATTGACAATTCACGTGGTAGTAGTTAATCTTGACATTATATTTCTTAATGGTAATTGATCTCATATACAATATTAGTGAGTGACTAATTATTCCACAATGAATTCTAAGTCCAAGGATCAATAATCTAGCACTAGCACATATTAAATGTTCTCACCAAAATTGTAACTCACTCGTGTATATGATATTAATGTTCAATTGGGTGCGAGGGTACCCAGCAATCACTTGCATCGATCTTTAATGTGATTTGCTTCTTCTTGTTTTGGGTTATTGACCCCTATCTTCAAAAATATGCTAACAAGAGGGAAAGGGAAAAAATGAAACCACATATAAAATCGATAGTTTACTATAATTAGTAATTTCTGGAAGATACTATTCTAAGTTTCTGCTACGGGGTAATGAACAACATTTTATGCAGCATGATGCTAGGCTGCCAAGTAATCATTTTTGGAGTATATTGGCATTCTATTCTTCAATATTATTGAAACAATGTTATCGCTAGGCTGCCTCGTAATCATTTCTCTGGTATGTTAGCCTTCTGCTTTTTAATATTTATTAAAATAATGCTCTTTCTCCGCTGCCTCGTAATCATAATCATTTCTATAGTATGTTGGTCTTCTTTCCTTCAATATTTATTGAAATAATGCTCTTAGAACCTTCATCTGAAATTCATGGTTTCCTCATCTACAATGGACATGGCTGTACCAATGTTCTATAATCGGACTCCGATGCTTTTAAATAATTGACCTGATATTTTTTTAAGAATTCAGTTCAAATATTTGATCCAGTTTTATTGTAATGTGTGCTTTTAACCAGATCTTGTATTTTGTAATGATTTGATCTGCACGCTCACATAATTTTTGTTTTCTTCAACTACTTTCTATGGAAATCAATCGCAATGAAGTGCAATGTTTGGAAATCTTCAAGATATATAACATCTAAATGGTAAGATGTGGACATCAGATAATCAATGGATCCCTGAACCCCTGTCGGCCAAATAATACACTTAAACTTGGGTTGGAAGATCGAAAGATGGACTTAGACAAATTTGAATTAAAATAGTTTACTTAAAATTTACCCTTCATATGTCCCAAACCAACAACTAATTTCAATGCTCACTTGCAATGATAAAGACTAGAGCTTCTTTATACCCAAAACTTAAGTATTCGTTGAACAAGATGCAGCTCCAACAATTCAACTCTGAGCTCAAATCTGTTTTGACACTAGAAACTAACTTTTTAAATGTTATACTGTTAAATTATGGTATGTTCTATGCTTAGAACAGTTTACTTCTTTTCTTCTTATTAGCCACAGATTAGCAATCACATATACATTAAGTAAAGTGCAGATAGAACATTAAATGATCAACATAAAACAAGCCAAGACAAGAGACACAAGATGTGATGGCTAACCAAGTACAAACCCCAATGCGGGAAAACCCTTTGATCAAATCTTCTTTTACCTTCAATAGTTCAGCAGAGAGAAATAGTACAAAATCAAAATTCTGTAATTTTATATCAGCAACAGCGAACCCTAGATCATCAAATTCAAACTTGGTCAAATGAGTTGAAATTGACCTCCAATATGCTTGGTCAATTTCTGGTCAACTAGTCCTCGAACAACTTAAAGAAACAACCCTTGAACAGCCCCAAGAACACAGTCAAAGTGCTGTTGACTGAAGTCAACCAGCTACCCAAAACTACGACAGTCAACGCTAGTCAAACCTGTGGATAGATTGCCTCGATTTTTGTGCCAAAATATGTGGCTTGCCTGAGAGGTAGCCACACCAAAACTGCACCCTCGATGAATCAATGCTTGGTCAACACAAATCAAAGAGACCTTCAGCAGCTCCTGCATCCTCCTTGCCCTTATGTGTCCTCCTTCCCACGTGTGAGCTGCTCCTTGTATAACCCAAAGCTAAGGAGAGAGGGAAGAATGAGTGAGATGAGATGATGAGAAAATGAATCAACCTCTCTTGTATTTATATGATTCACTGGGCATGTGTGCCACACATTTAACTGTTGGCCGACCTTGACAATTTGTTAAGTAAATACAAATAAATTCATATCACCATAAATACTTGTCGGAATCGGATGATATTTAGATCAATCCTACACCTCTCGACAAGAGGAATCTAGGAAAAATATATGTTGTCATAAATGAGGTGACCCACATGGATTTTGGCCCTAGTTGCCAATTTTAACACTCCCTCTCAATTATGGAGAGCTCCATCTGCAATCCGTCTAACCGTTGCTACTATCCCAACCGTCAAATGCACTGCCCTGCATTGCTTGGCCCTGCTCTGCTCGAACTATGAAGAAGAAGAAATGATTGAGGATGTATCACACCATCCTCCACTGACCCGAAGTCAGTCTCAGAGTGTGTCATACCACTCTCACTAATCCCAGATCAGTATCATTGATCTCAAATCAATGGAGGTCATCCTAGCATAGGGAGTACGATAGATACAACGTTGTGTCCATCGATAGTACTACTAATGGTCCCTAACCCCATTTCCCTACTCATTTATCAGATGAGAGGTACTTCCCATGAGTCCCAAACTGCATGGGTAGGATGCCTCGATAGTATAACTAATCATCTCGTCCACAAGAAAACGAATCATCCTGTCCAACAATCGCCATAGGGGAACTAATCATTCTGGCCCACGGAAGAACTAATCATCCTATTCCACAATCGCCACGAAGAACTAATCATGCTGGCCCACAGGAGAACTAATCATCATGTTCCATAGTTGTCACAAAGAACTAATCATCATGTTCCCTAGTCGCCATGGAGAACTAACCATCTTAGCCCACAGGAGAACTAATCATCCTGTTCCACAGTCGCCATGGGGTGTCACAAGGGAAGGTTGAACCTTTCACCCTGTACATAGTGCACCACCAAGGGATGGTGAGTCGCCCTGTGGTCGCATGTCGCTCCAAGAAGTACCCCACGCCCCCTCGAGCTCCGAGAGCTCGATACATGATTCTCCATCCTCATACGAGGGTCTCTGAACGACACCAAATCATTCTCAGAAAGTCAAGAATTTGGCCTTTCCTAGGGGCTTTGTCAAAATGTTAGTGACCTGTTCATCTGCACCGATATGTTGGAGCCTTATTGCTCCCCGCTACACCATATCCCGAATATAGTGGTACCTGATATCAATATGCTTGAAGCGATCATGAAATACGGGATTCTCTGATAAACGAATCCCGCTTTGCTATCACACAGGATTATGGTGGTATCCAATGTAAATCCAAACAACTCACTGAAGAGCTTTCGCACCCAGACCGTTTCACAAGAGGCCATACTAACATCAATGTACTCTGCCTCAGCAATGCTCAAAGCCACCGACTTCTGCTTCCTACTCATCCAGGATATCGAGGCAAATCCCAAAGAGAAACAACACCCAGAAGTGTTCTTTCTGTCCACCAAGCTGCCTGCCCAATGAGCATCGATATATCCATGTAGTCTCACATCTCTGACAATGTATCTCAACCGATGAGTGATTATGCCATGAATATATCTCAACAAATTCTTGGCACTAATGCAATGTGAGTGGTGAGGCTCAACCATATGTTGACTGCAAAACTTATACCCAGACGAGAGTTCACCAAGAACATCAATGCTCTGATGAGTTGACAATACTCGGTAGCATTTCTAAAATGGGTATGGCAGCACTATCACCTAACTTCTTGAAGTCAAGCTCCATCGGGGTGTCACGAGCTTGCAATCCACCATACCAAATATCTCCAATATCTTCACCACATATTTTCCTTGAGGTAGAAAAATCTCCCCTGGCTTCTGCCAAAGTTCTAGTCCTCGGAAATAGTGCATCAGTCCTAGGTCCTTCATCTCAAATTCAGAAGCCAACTCCCTCTTACATTTGTGAATGAGAGGGTTTGCACCTATTAGAAAGAGGTCATCAACATACAATACCAGTATGAGAGGATTGTTATCTTCAACGTTAAAGTAAAGGTTAGGGTCGGCTTCACTCCTAGTGAATCCCAGCTTCATCAAGTAGCTATCGATCCTCTCATACCACACTTGGGGTGCTTGCTTCAGCCCATACAGGGCCTTCTTCAACCTGCACACATGAGATTTTCGATCATGAATCTCAGATCCTTCGGGTTGCTCCACATAAACCTCGTCTTTGATCGAACCATGCAAGAACACGGTCTTGACATCCATCTGATGTAGGTGTTGAACAGGTAAATCCCCTCTGCGGACAGAGGCGATCCCACTAGCCCAAAATGGGTCTAGCAACAATCAATTAATGCTACTCTGCAAGTTCCTAGTTGCAATTAACAAGTGGGTAATGAACACCTACTTGGATTCCAGCGCTATTTGTTTGATAAAGAGATGTCGCTCTCCCTCCTTCGCTCTAGCCGGTCACGATCCTCCACTATCCTCGCGGATGGACACCTGCACATGCAAAGAGAGAACAAACGCAAGTGTGAAATCTAGTAAAAGCAACTATACATCAGTCAGAAAGGATGTAATTCACATTAACCATCATAAGACAAATGAGAATGGAACCATAACAGTAGTCATCTATCTTTTATTAATGAATAATAGGCAGAGAAAGATACAACCAAGGTTCTGACGTTGAACCTATCTCTGGCGGCCGAGCAGCTATGTATGCTGGCAATAGACCTCTCTCTCTCAGGATTCCGGCAGCATAACCTCCCTATGCTTCAAGACTCTTACTATCACTCCAGACAAGCATAATCACAACTAGCATTACTCTAGAACCCCCAGAACTAGAAAACTAATCTTTTCCTAATGCATGAGGACAGACTTTTATAAATGGATAAGGGAGGAAGATTCAATGCACCAAGACGCCCATTCTGGATTGACATTATCTCTGAAAAGCTATTGAGGATAGTTGTCATGGATAAACAATGACTCTCGACCTCTATCTTGTAGGTTTTTCCCTCAAGGAACTTCATGAAAAGAGAGGAAAAAACATATGGGTGCGCGCTGGCCAAAAATCATTACTAAACTTAGTTGGCACGGGTGTTGCTCTAGGACAGAGCGCCAATGGGCATGCCCCCTTTTGAGGATCTGAGTCATTGGCGCGGGTAAGACACTGTGTACCTGCGCCAATGGAAAAAGAGCACTTTTGAGGGATAATTTGCAAAAGGTGTCTTCAGGGAACATGAAGTACATACTTAGGGGAACATAATGCAAATGTTTTTAGGTTATGTCACTGCTCACAAGTCCCGGAATGTGTCCTCCAATACACGAAAATAGGGGTAACCGGGACGGTGACCAATGGTGACAAATTACTATGTAACAGATGCCCCCTAAAGCATGAGGCCCGAGAGAGAGAGAGGGGTGAAATGCTTTACAAGAACATATATAGATGCCGCTGAAAATCTGCATTGAGAGATACAATTTGATAGTTCAAATACATGATGTACGTGGCATGGTCGCAGCCATCCATAAGAGAGTACATCTAGATCCGTAGTATGGACGCAGCCATCTGGTTAGGATCCAATGAATTGACTCAGGTATGGGTCAGGCCACCAGTAATGAGTCATGTATCAAAAATCACGCCTTGGATTACAACAGACACAATCCAGGAGTCTTGCGCTCCCATCATCGACCCGAACATAAGTACCAATTCAAGCATGTGAACATGTGAGCTGAAGTCGAACATGCATGAACATCGTCTAATTACCAGCCAATGATGAAAGCTGTTAACAGACGCGAGAGGTACCACCAATAATGACAATGGCCCTTAAGGTACTATAGGTACAATCTATGGCATGTGAATTAGTGAGGCGGTGTCGAGCACCTGTAGAGTCATCCGATCAGAGGCCAATGATAAAAAACTCGCGTCAAACATGAAGAACCTGCCATTGAGGCATGCAGGCTCCAAGGTACCGGAAGGGAGTCTCTAGGTCACTTTCCTGGATAATGAGCTGAAGTCGACAGGAAGTGATCTTCGTCGAAGGTGGGCCATAACTTTTCCCACATCATTGACACGAGACGAGAGGAGACAATGTTGTGAATTAAGATTATATGAACTATCAAACGGAGGTTGTTTCTTTCAGAGGTCAACTTCTCTTGAACATATCGGCGGTACAACAGTGGAATTGGAAGTATTTGACATCGATGGATCACAGGTCATGATGACGAGGCAATGAGCAGATGAGAAGTCAAATAGGATTACCCAAACCCACGGAGGCAAGTGAAAAATGAGATGAGATATCCCCACCCTGACACGAAAGCAGAGAAGTGCCATGTTCAAGAGCGACATACTGCCGAC
>APFE030418567.1:0-27767 GCA_000404065.3 Pinus taeda
AAATAGCAAAATGCCATAGATGCACCGGGAGGTTGGGGAGTCTGACCTAGATGGGGAGCTTGGTTATGACTGCTGCAGCTGGATCGAAATCTGGGAACCATGGGGTGAGAAATAACCCTGCTGAGCCCCAGAACCATGGACCTGCAATAAGGGCTTTTTGGTAGTCCTCATCGAAGGCGAACACTACAATGAAGAAGCCCTTTGAGCATAACAGAACCTTGTAGTTGTTGGTCCAGTTAGAGTGGATCCATTGGTAGAGGTTTGCTGTGCGCAGCCAAAGCCCATTAAACCTGCAAATAATGGCGTGCTATGCAAACTTTTGGGTTTGCTCATCCAACGTTAGATGCATTATTTCAATGGTGGGGGCTTCCTCCAGTTTGTCCACCATAAAAGGTTTGGGAGCCTGAACTGGTGGAACTATCTTTTCAAGCTTCTGAGCATGGACTGCATCTTTGTATGAAAATGCCTTAGCTGAGGATGACTCTCCAACCGCTCCTCCTCTCAAACGAAGGGTTAAAATAATTGATGCATCTTTCTTAATGCAGTAAAAAGAGAGAGGATAAAAATCCTCAAGTTGTTTACCTTCGTGGAGAAGCCGTTGAGCTGCAGAGGGGATCCCCAGGTTTGATGTTCAGTGTATTCTTGAGATTCTGCACTAGATCCATCTGGCTTACCCATTGTAGCATAGTTTTTCCTGTAATGAGCTTGATTTGTATCTAGAACGAGGAAGAAAAGTCAGAATGCCTCTTTCCCTTGCATAACTGTGAAGAGAGGAGGCATACACGTTGATTGATTTTCGTTTCGTGGATTTTCCTCAGGGTTTGAAGAGGAGACGAAAAGAGAGACCAACTGTTAGTAATTTTGTTGAGATATTCCGCCTGAAATAGCTTCCAGATGGTCGGTTTGGGCAGATCTAGGGATCTGAGGGGTTTTTGATGGAGAAATTCATAGGATTGGCGATTCTGAGGGGTCGAAGGAAATACCAAAAGAGGCGAACAACCAACCAGAGCAAACCCTTCCTTCCTGAAAGCCACGACCACAGGAGAAGCAGCAAAGGGTTCTGCGTGAGCGCCCTTGGCCGCTGCGCCGACATTCTGAAGAGGGCAGCATATGCTTGTTGAGGAAGCAGGGGGTTGAAGCCTTGCTACTCCAGAGCCCACAACAAAGAGTTCTGCGTGAACATCCTTATCCGTTGCGCCGACGTTCTTTATATGGAGATCTGGCGAATCCGCAGAGAGGAAAATGTTCCTTAACTCGTGACGGAAACTCTCAAAGCCATCCGCAGCAGGGACATTCAAAGACTTGATGGAGGCCGAAGGAAAGCTAGGGTTCATCCTGGGCATCCCTGTAGCAATTGATATCAACATAATATTATGTTATTATATAATATTATATTAATATATTAATTGTCATATTTTAAACTATAATTAACATATATTGCAATAAGATTATTATTAATAACAGTTATTTATTATGTGATTTCTAACCAAAAGACTTTGCTTAATTCATTATGGATCAACAGAACCTGAATACAGGAAAAAGAAAAACCATTATTTCTTTCAACCATATATATTATTATATATATATATATATATATATAATAATATATCATCATCATCCATCATCCATCATTTTATTATTATCCAATTTTAAGGTCACATCCAAGCAAGACACCAAATTGGTGTATGAGACGCCCTTGTTTGTGGGCTATTTTACTGCTAAGTCTACTAAGACATACATACTCTACCCCTCTCTCGTTTTGAACCTATGACCACTTAGGAGGAAACACATGTTATTAAACATAGTTATATATTTATTAACATATATAAAAGCCCTAATATTAAACTTAATATTATAAACCGTAATATATAATAAATTCTATATCAAAAACGTGTACATTAAATTCAATATTATAAAATTTAGGAACACTCCTTTCCCTTCTTTTTGATCATAGAAATAAAATATTAAAGAGTGTCAAATAATCTCTTACTTTGTTAAGCTCCCATAGACCACATCGGTCACACTAATACTCGTCATTATCATCATAAACACCAATATTAACCCAATATTAAAAACCCAATGTTAAAAACCCAATGTTAAAAACCCAAATATTATAAACCCCAATGTTATAAGCCAAATATAATTAACAAAATATTATAAACCCAAATATTATCAACAAATATTATAAACCATCTTATAAACCACATATGCTATAATCAAAAATATGTAAGCCCAAATATTAAATATTAGTACCATAAGATTTAATATATTCTTTAATATATTTATTAATATATTAATATATTATTATATATATATATATATATATATATATATTATATATATATATATATACATATATATATTAAAAACCCATTAAACCATATATTATAAACCCCAAATGTTATAAACTAAATATTGTAAACCTATTATTCTAAACCCAATATTATAAAACAATATTATAAATCCAATGTTATAAACCAAATCTTATAAGCCCCAGTTTTATAAACCATGTAATATAAACACAAATATTATAAACGAAATATTACAAACCCCAATGGTATTGACCATTATATTTTACCATATTCAACCATAAAGACCTTGGTTAAACATGCTCAACCATCCTAACCATAGAAACCTTGATTGACCATTGTGGCTAATCATGGTCAACCATGCTTGACCATGGTTTATCATCATCAGTCATGGTCAACCATGGTTAATAATGGTTGATCGTGGTTGACCTTGTTTGAGCAGTGTTAACCATGTCCAACCATTCTAACCATGTTGATCTTGGTTTACCACAATTGACCATGATTGATATTGGTTAACCATAATTGACCATGGTTGATCTTGCTTGACATTGGTTGACCATGGTCAATGATTGTTGACCTTGATTGACCATTCTCACCATTGTTGGGACACTTAATTGTTCTGAAAGATCAACTAACTATCACACATCAAATTATCAACTAGAGGATTCGTCTTTTTATTTCAAGGTTGTCTACAAAGTATATACAAGAAATGATTCTAAAACTAAAGCTAGCTAATTATTTAACAGAAAAAAAATTAACTAAAATGAAAAGAATTAATAACTAAATTAAAGTGTTCATTGGGAAAAACTATCTTTTAAGGCAAACCATATCTTCTAAAAACCACTCAAAATCATTGAATCCTAGTCACTACGAAATAGGAAACAACAACAAAATCCGTAGAATGCTAAGTTGCTACTTAAGAAAGAACAATTTCAAGGTTAAAGGAGCAACACTAGAAATCCATTTTTGTTAAATAGGGAAGAAGTACTAGTGAGTGGAAAAACAACACTAATATTACAGCACCATTAATTAAAAAAAAAAATGACCTTTAAGAAACAACATTAAAGCAACAATAATTTTAGATCAATTTTTTAAAGAAACAACATCTACAAATTAGGAATTATCAACAATGTTATAACTATCGATATTATCTTTACTCAAAGGAAATACATGTTTTACAAATAATATAGCAGATACATGCAATAAATGGTCGATGACAGAAAATAAAATGTGAAATTAGTAATAACTAGCAATTGTCCCAAAAGGTACAAAGAGAGGCCGATAGGATTATTAAATTGGAATTGCCAAATTCAGTTACAGTATGACTGATCTATGACCAAAACAATAAAAATGTCTAACAAAATCACTACAATCCTAGGTTTAACCAGCGACATAGAGTGCAAGGTCAGTAATAGAGTAAATAGAGGTCTCCAAAATCTCCAATATCAAGAAAAGTGCCAGTCCGGGACTGCATATACTGTTAAATGAAGTATTACAAAATATGAAGACACAATTGCCTAACGTACAGGGCATTCATCAAATTTTCAGAAGTCCAGAAGTTAACAAGGCACATGTGCCCCTTTTCTCTCTTTTTCTCTACATTCTCAAATTTCCAACCCTGCCCCCTCAAATTGATGGATGCTCTTTCTCTTCTGGTCGTTACCCATTAATCTAATTCGTTGCATCCTTTTTTGGGGATCCACACGCCCTCTAACTGTTACCTTTTTCTGCGTCAGCAAATCTGCCCATCAGTATGCCACAAACAACTTCAGAAAATTGGGCAAAAAAAAACAGAGCAGGTATTCTCAAATAAATAAAAATGCAGGGTTGTTTCTCATATTTGTGAAATACGAACAAGAATAGCTGCTTAGCAGAAGATTGACAGAGTACATCACGTAGGTGATACAGATGAATGCTATGAGTGAGGCCATCAGTTTCCTGATCCTGGATCCAATGCCTGAGTTTTTAGAGCCAACAGCCATTTGTTCCCATGCAAGTTTTTGAAGGTCTTTCTGATCTTTCCTAGTGATGGCCATCGTCATCGTCTGATTGTTGTGCCAAGGTTTTTCTCTGTCACATTTGAACAAATTCTATTAAAATTGAAAAGAAACAAAAAAGAGCAAGCAGACATTTTTACAGACAAACAAACCAAAAAGAATTAAGTCCATTCTTTCCCTGAATGCAATATACATTACAGCATGAGCTGAAAACTGTAAAGGTTCCTGGAAGATCAAATCTTGGACACATTGAATTTCCCACATAAAGGTCCTAGAAGGAAATTTATAAGATAGGCACAAACAAATAATCTGAAATGGCAGAATCTTTGCAGAAATTCACTGAGATGGCGCCTTCAATTAAGGAGATAATTGTGAGAACGTTGAAGCTTCTCTTCTGGGGAATCCTCTTGGAAGGTACTTATCAGAACATATTTACATGTATAAATATATTCAGCTTTTAATGACTAGGAGCTTATGAAAACCAATTCTCTTTCGTCAGCATCATTTCAGCATCATTTCCTTCATAAGTATTTTTTCCAAAAAAAAACTATGGCTTGGCCAACAAATAAATGTCATTGTTAAAACTTAGTAGCAGTTCTCAGCACCACTATGCCCATAGCCAAGCATCATTTCTTTCATAAATATTTTTAAAAAAAAAAAACTATGGCTTGGCCAACGAAACATATCAATTCATAAAGAAGTTCGTAATCGAAATTGACACATAAATTTTTATGAGTGGGAAAGAGACATTGAACGGTTCCCATCAAATTGTTAAATATAACCCTGACATTGAACTGGAACTGAAAAAGAATGACAAAGGATTAAACTGAACCATCATGAAGTAAATTTCCGAAATTCCACAAATCATATTTTTAATAATGATAAAAACATTTTTGCAGTTATTCAAATATCTTGCCCTGATTCAAATTTACAGGAAAGCTTTGTTACGATGGGCTAGTTTACTCAGTCTGACCAGAATTAGAACCAATTCTAAACATCTCACACAGAGATTGCAGAAACTGGAGACAACCGCTTGTATTTAGTTGCTTTTCATATTTAAATCCATCCTTCAACCTTTCGCTCAACTGCTCAAGTACAACGTCACTCCACTGAAGATCTACACAAGTTATTTATGGGTATATATATTATTTTAATAACCAAGATTTTATTCCTGACATTCCTATTGCAGTATATAGAAAATGTTGCATCTAAAAAACCAACATCCGACAATTTAATTGAAGTTAAAGGGAGCATTCATAAGACATTCCTATTGCAGTATACAACTTTTATCTCCAGGATGAAAACCACAAAACCAACACTGGAAGCTAAAGTAAATCAATATAAACGAAGCTGAGATTCAAAATGACAGTTGGGCTAATAAAAATCATCATCATATAAACTCCTTTCAAACAACTTATAAATAACAAAATGTCCAAATACATAATATAAACCAGTATTTTTCTCATCCGAAAAAAAACAAAATGTCAAAGTGAATAGTCTTGTCAATAACAACTGAAATTACCATGCATACCATATGAATTATTTTCAAGGAAACAACGTCTAATAAATACCATTAGAAAGCTTGAGCTGGAGGATATGATGTGCCATTCCAATGTCCAGAGATTTTCTTGATTTTCCATGCTTATCATATGTTGCTGTAATTAGGAATGGTTTACAGTTATGCATCTACAACACAGAGGTGAAGGTCTATAATGTTAGTTGTGTGAAGAGTCCGGGACTGCATATAAGGACCATGATGATGATGAGCAATCAGACATTCTTACACACAAACAAACCAACAAAAATTAAGTCCATTCTTTCCCTGAATCAGACATTCTTACACACAAACAAACCAACAAAAAAGAGCAATCAGACATT
This sequence comes from Pinus taeda, assembly GCA_000404065.3. Taxonomy (NCBI): domain Eukaryota; kingdom Viridiplantae; phylum Streptophyta; class Pinopsida; order Pinales; family Pinaceae; genus Pinus; species Pinus taeda. The sequence continues at coordinate 6,185 of APFE030418567.1, forward strand.
CTTACACACAAACAAACCAACAAAAATTAAGTCCATTGTTTCCCTGAATGCAATATACATTACACCATGAGCTGAAAACTGTAAACGTTCCTGGAAGATCAAATCTTGGACACATTGAATTTCCCACAGAAAGGTCCTGGAAGAAGCTAGGCACAAACAAACAATCTGGTATGTACTGAAGAGACCAGTCTTGTCATACTACAAATTATAGTGCTTTCGCTGAATGCAAAATTCAATGCACTACCAGCTGAAAACAATAAGTCCAAGTAAAATGCAAATGAGAGTGAAAGCGTTTTTTGGGTATGCCAAAGCAATTTGTCTTTTGATCTGTATGCCAGCCATTTGCCTTATGTATAATTAATCATTATAATAATCTGTAAACATCGATCTTCAGAATAAAAAAATTCACTTGTCCAAGATGTTAACGTAAGTGGTCACTCACTGAATGCGTTGACTATCGAACATTTCATTCTTAAGCTGCCATATCACTCGAAAGATGTAAGTTTATTTCTGAGCTGAAATGGTTTGGGTCTTGGGATAATAATGAATGCAAGTTTCATTCATAATTTCTCGGTAATAGATTAACAAACTTTGGCCATTTGTATGTGTATCAGGCCTATCCTAAAGGTGGAAAGAAGGATAAAGGGGCAACAATAAAGAGCGTTTATGGTTTAGAATGGCCTGAGCCATTGGTAACATTTGCCTTGTCCATTGGAAATTGCAGAAGGAATCGGCCCTCTATTACCAGCGGAACAGGACACAAAAATACCCTTGTACAGACAGATCTCAGCCCTTGCAGCCCTTTTAGCCATTGGGGAGCAGCTCTGAGACGGACATGAATTTTGGTCTCGTTTTTCCCTGAGGATTTGTTTTTCTATAATGGTGGAATTGGGAAGGCACAGAGGTTAGAAGTTTGGGGTGTTGAAAAAGCATGAATGCCCAAGCCCATGTGGCAGGGTTGAGGAGGTTATCTGCCAGGGCTAACAAGGTCCACAATCCTACCAAAACAGGGCCTCTTCATAAGGGACTGGATTCCTTCTCTGTTTTTGCAGGGAAGGCCATTCAGCATCTGAAGACCAAGCACAAAGTCCCCATTGAGAAGGGCCTGTCAGATGAAGAATTCGTGAGGATTGAAGCTGCTTTTGGATTCACTTTTCCTCCAGATTTAAAGGCTGTTTTGCAGCAGGGTGTTCCTGCGGGAGTCGGGTTTCCTGATTGGAGGTCGGGTGGGTCTCAGCAGCTGCGCATGAGACTCAACCTGCCCATTGTTGGGATTTCGTATGAGGTGGCTCAGGGTCGATTCTGGTGCAAGCACTGGGGTCAAAGGCCTCGGGACACAGAAAACGCAGTTGAAATTGCGAGGGCCAACTTGAAAAAGGTGCCTCTCTTGGTTCCCTTGTATGGCCATTGCTATATTCCCTCGTCTCCCGATCTTGCAGGCAATCCTGTGTTTTTTGTTTATAAGAGCGATGTGTTTTGCTGTGGGTTTGACCTGGGTGATTTCTTTGAGAGAGAGGCTTTCGGTCTCCATGAGCCCTTGGATTTCTCAGAGAGTTTCAGACATGCCCATGATGGCTTGAGGAGGGATAGGTCGGTGGGTTTTCACAGGAGGAGAGCCAGTGGGGCTGAATTTGAGCAGATTTCTGCCAAATTGGAGGACGACAAATCCAGCAGGAGCATTGAGGCATGGGGTAGAAATCTGGATTCCTTAGCTAAATGCTGTGATGTTGTTTACACCAACAAGAGTTTTTCAGAGTGGCCCAGGAGGAGCATCTCTGTGTCTGACAGGCACTCGTTCCTTGGTAGTAGCGGTTACAATTCCCCCAAATTTAAATGCAATGTCCAGTTCCAGGGCAAGATTCTTTCTGACAAGTTACTCGCCAATTTAGCAGCTGTGCCCTCCCCTTGGCCCTCGAAGTCTCCAAGGTGGATAGAATTTTGGAGTGATTTGGCCGAAAAGAGGTCCAATTCTTCTTCCCACATCTCATCTCCTGAACAATTCTTTTCTTACTCCAAAACAGAGGCTCATTTTGATTTAGATTTAGATTCAGCCAATGAAGGGGAATGCAATAATGGCGGTTGTGATTCTAATTTCTGCATGCCGAGATGGTTGATAGACTACTTAGAGGAGCTGGCAACTCTGCTCAGAAATGGCGGTTGGAAGGAACAAGATATAAATGACATGATTCAGGGCTCGTCCTCTCCTTCCTCGGACACTGAAGAGATATATTTGGACAGTCAGACAATTTTAGAAGGGCTGTTACTGAAAGCGGATTTGATGTCAAATTCTCTGAGAAAAGCAGGATGGAGTTCGCAGGATATTGCAGAGATTTTCAACATCGATTATCCCACTAAAAAGCCCGCCAAGAAACAGTCACAGAAACAGAAAATTTGAAAGATATAACAATTTATTCTTTAGATATCGATCCCATACACATTAAAACGAATGAAAACATCTACACGTATTGGAGAAAACTGTACAGAGGTGTAATATTTCGAAATAGAGGCCTATTATTTGGCAGATAAAACTGTACAGAGGTCAATGGTTCAAACCCGGAAGCGATCAAATACACCAAGCGAGCCGAAGCCAATTCCTCTGCTATTCTATTCTTCCTTGGCAATGGCGTCGGTGGTCTTTTTCTGATGATAAATCCTGAAGGCCTTGGGCAGATACACGGGGAAGAGAAAGCAGAAGAGATTGAAGGACCAGAACACAAGATTGGCCACCGCCAGCCCCCAGCCGAAGCGGAGCCACAGAACAGCGGCCGAGGAGGAGGAAAAAGAGGGCAAATCCAGATCCGCCGTCTGTTTCCAGAAATCAGCCCGGAGCCAGTCCAGAATGGTGAAGATCCGCTTGGTGTTGTAGAAAACCGGCACCATTGCCCTGCCTGGGAGAGAGAACTCCAGTGGGTAAGACAAACCCTCCAAGAAGACCTGGCACGAGAGCAAATACACATGCGGGGCCGCAGCCTCCACACCCTTTTTGTCGCCCTCCACGAAACCGCCGAAGATGTACGCGAGCGGGAGCAAGAGCCCAACCACGCCCCCGGTCCCCACGTACAGTGTGAACAGCCGGGTCTTCCCGTAAGCTCGAACTCGCGACGTCGCCGATGTGTCGGGGAAGGCCACCTTGGAGACTATGAAGATGTAGACAGAGGAAAGCAGGATGAAGGTCACGTCCTCCAGGCACACCAGGCCGCTCGCGAAGAAGACCACGATGAGGACCCAGACATAGGCCGCCGCGAAGAAGACCACGATGAGGACCCAGACACAGGCCGCTCGCGAAGAAGACCACGATGAGGACCCAGACACAGAGCTGCGTGAAACAACAGCTGTATTGGCGGTTGCGGAAAATGCCGCCGACGCCCGCTGTCAACACGAGGATGAAGGGGACCCGATGCCACGTGTCAACGGGAGAATGAAAGGGACGACGAAGGTCCCTTTCAAAGGAAAGGCCTATCGGCCTAATTATATGCAAATTCACATTATTATTATATTCTTAATTTATCTTTTTCAATTCCCTAATTATAATCCAGTTTCCCTTCTTATTCGCTTTTCATACCCTTGAACTCACTCGATTCAACATAACTTAACCTTCTAAAATAAAGTATTAATTTAAAAACATTGTATACCCTTTTGATTCCGAGTTTTGAATATGCCCCTGCTTTCTTGTGAGCGCTTCTTTGTGGCAATGTGCTTATCCTCAGACAAATTTTTGCAATTAATCATTTTTTAAATTTATTCAATAATATTTTTCTATTATTTATTTAATAATATTAATATACTATTCCCTAAAAAATACTGAGTTAAATTTTTTTTAATTATGATTAAATTATATAAAATTTATTTGTTTCCTCTTTTATAATAATAATAGTAATTATTAATATTAAATAAATAGTTTAACTTTAATAAAAATAAAAAACAAAAATATATAAAAAAAATTAAAAAACATCAATCACCTCATATATATTAATCAGATAATTATATTGAATATTAATACTAATATTAATTAATTATATAAAAAACATAAAGCATCAATACAAGTTAACTATGTTGTTACAAAATAGCTCTCATTATCATTACATTACATTATTAGATTATTCTATAGCATCTTCCCCATCTTTTCCCATTAATATATCTATAAAAAAATATTAAATTATCTTATAATTTTCTTAACCACATTAATGATAGTTCATATCGTATATATATTTCCATACAACATATTATGCATATGCTTTTACATAATATGTAGCATTTAAAATATATCATTTATTTTTATGCATATTATTATACATTTTATGTAAAATAAACTAAATTAGATTAAGCTTTTTTCTCTATCATTGGAATTTCCATGTAACCAAGAAGCATGCTCTCTAGATCATTAGGAAAGCTATGTTATTTTTTAGAGTTTTAGGTTATTCTATGTTGAGCTCATCTTACATTATAACTTATGAATATGAATTTAATTTTTCTTCACATTAGCAAATACATACAATATTTTGTTTATATATATTATAAAAATAAAGTAATTAATTATTCATCTTCTAGAGAGGCATACAAATGGCGGTGGACGTGCAAATGAAGTATTTATGTGCGAGGAAGGTATAGTGTTAAATTCCCCATGATCTATACATGCATGTGAGAGGCATATCTATGCACCTAGAGATTATTGTCGTAGAAGTTGGAATTGACTCCATGTCAAAGGAGTATGAGACCAGCCTGGAGGTCGATTCCTCTGGTTCACTAAGAGAAATATTTGCTTATTAAAAAAAAATTGAGTTTTTTATTACAAATAACCAAACTTGAAAATAAGAGAAAAATAGAATTGGACTAGGGTTTCTTTTACACGATTGGACCTCGTCACCACAAGTAATGGAATCAAGGCCCAAAATTATACGATGCAACATAATGGAGTAAAATAGCCAATAACACCCATCTTTCTTACTATCATTTATAAAATAAAACAAATAGTGGGTTAATGAAAAAGGAAATATAATAGTACATCTTAGCGCTTCTTAATTTTTAAGGCCAAAATTTATGGAGCGCATTGACCATGGAAATTGTCCTATAAGAGTGAGTGAACACATGCATAAAATTGAGAAAAAGAAGTTATATTTGAATAAATGGTAATTGAAATTGAGCTTCCCTCACACTTGGCCATAATTATTTACACAGGAAAAAATAGTAAGGATTAAAATGTGAAAGAAAAATAATTATCAAAAATCTTAACAACATCCATTTATCAATCACATGTGATTTATATTAGAAAACTCAAATTGGAAAAAATAAACAAACACACACACACAATGAATTATCCCTAATCCTTTTAAAGAATTCATGATATGTTATTTTTCTACTCTAATAGAACAAGATACCAAAATCATGGGCCCAAAATCCACCGCTATTGAAGTAACTCTTTGTGTCTTTCACCAAGTTTAACATAACATTCTCTTTTTGAAGCTCGATCTTGTATTTCCCTTGACCACATCTAGCAAAGCGAGCTAAGTGACACTTTACCACTTGCCTCTAGGACATAACCCCCTCAATATCTATAACTAGGGTATCTAATAATTTGACATGCTCTCTCCTATCACTTAGGTGTACATATATGATTTTTTAATAATTAACCAATCATTAACATACATAACTAGGAGTTATAGTCATAATTCCATTTACATATAATTTAAAATGAAAAATAATCAAATCCATTATAATATTTTTTTTTCTCTTATTGGTTATGGAAATCCATGGAAATTCTCCCATCATGTTAACTACTTCTTTACCAACACTTATCTTGCTTTTTCTTTATTAAATCGATAATATGAATACCCTACAATCAAAGTAGTCCATAATGCATTATGTCATTTGGGAATTCCATAAAATAGTTTGTGCACATCCTCCTTATCCTTAAACATTGCATACATACCCATAAGGCTACTCTCCAACTTCCTTCAACCCTTCATGTTTGCAACTCGGGCCTTGCTATGATCCTTGCACCTTACAAATGATAAGAAACGAATAATTACAATCCACTTTGAGGGTAAAACTCTCTTTACAAAGAATCAAATGGGAAATACAATAATTAATTATCCTAAGACTAGGTCTCCCTAGTATATAAATATATATATAGTATACAAAGGATACAACTATAATAAAATGGGACCTCAATGGGTTTTATCCTACATAAAATTATAATATTATAAATGTAATCAGTCGATATCTAGGACTTAATAAGGTGTTTAACGGTTAAAATAGGGATTAACATGTCCTTCCCATTTAAATAAGTCTTTTCCTCAACATTTTACTATAGGTGGTTGTTTATGCATGAAACATTCATCTTCCCATGTTACTTCTTCCACCGGTAGGTTCTTCCATTTAATAACGTACTTAGTAGCTACTTGATTTCTTAACTTCTTTGTCATTGTTTCTAAAATTGTTTGTAGTTCTAGTATTGTTTTCTCTTCCTCATTAATCTCTTGTAGAAGAGTTTCGACAAATATATTATCACCAATGACCTTCTTTAAGAAAGAAACACGGAAGACACGATGTACATTTGAAGATGGAGGCAACTCCAATTTTTAGGATACACTTCCAATCCTATGTAACATATTAGAGGCACGATAATAACTTGGAGCTAATTTATTATCATTGTTTTGATTCTTGAGGGACATCTATTTATATGGTTGCAGTCTCATAAATACACAATACGCCACTTAAAATTCACTTTCACTGTGATGTTTTTATCCTTGTTGTTTCATCCTATTTTGTTCCATAGCCATGTAGTCCTTGTTGTGGTATCCTAGAGTCTTCATAGCCTCACATTTATTTTAATGGCATACCACAAATTCTACAACAAATTTATGTACATTTGGTTTAAAATGTTCCCAAATAAATTGTTCTTAACCCTATGGTAAGCCTTCAAGAACCTTCAATGTCCTCCTATAGGACAAGAGTGTAGTTCCAATATGCCATTGTATTTGAGCTAAAAATTATTGGATAATTATAAGCGATCTTGGTACCATAACAAATCATTTTTCGATGTAAATTTTTCTACCACATCGAGGTCCTCTTGTATCTATTATATGATCTTGCATATCTTCTCATCAAGTTGCCATTCTATCACATACGAAATAGTACATACATCAGTGCGTAAGTAAAATTACATACAATTCTAAAGTAAATAGAATAGTCAAACTATAGTAACAAAATATCCATGAAACATGTGAGGTCTATTATATTATATAAATTGAAAGTGACATGCATACATACAACCATGAAAGCCACTAGCCCCAACAGTGTAATGTTACATCCAACACTTCCTTCTCCTGGAAAGAGATGTACTCATGTTGCACAGTGGAGAAGGCAATGATTGTGACAATACGCTCCAAGTCATCTCTAAGCAATGTTTAGAAAATGCTTGGCTCCCAAAAGCCTATTCTATGAGTTAGGAGATTCTATTTTTAAAAAAGGGTGGGGTGACCCTTAAAATTCTCCTTTGTGACTCTTGGACTACCCTCATGACTCTTCAACTTCATTACATAAATCTTTACATTAGATATGACTGTTTGTATTCCAGTAATGAAACTTAGAATTTCGATTTACATCATGTTTAAAAAATGATAAATTTTCCACATATACCCATGTGGGACAAATTTGGCTTGAGTCAACCAGAAAAGACAATACTAAGACTTGGAAAACTATGGAAAGACCAGCTCATTGGCCTCCTCTCTATGATCCTTGGTGACAAATTGATGCCATGCTTGGTAGTGTGCAATGGTGTCTGTGTACTCTTTGGTGATGTCCTTCTGGAAATGAAGTCTTGCCTCCATTACTTCTGGGTATACTAATTTAGAACCATTCTCCAACTCATCCTGTAACATGCACAACTTAGTCCTAAACAAGGTCAGACCAATGATGTACATCTGCATGTTATGAGCGGTGGTGGTTGTGAGCATAAATTGATCAAAGTATGCATCGAGATCTAGTTTGACTTTCTTCTTCTCTTTGGCTTCAGTGAGAATACCAATTAATGGGGTGCCAAAATTTCTTACCATGACATCCAAACTCCTACATAACAGTGTGTATGAGGCCTCAACACTAATGATGAGTGGTGGGAGTTCCTCATAGTTCTGGATCAGACTCTAGATGCATGCTTTATCCAACTCTACATGTTTCTTCATCATCTTGCGCAAGTGAAGTGGGTCTCCCTTGTACCTCATTCCCTAGTTTGTACATGATCATCTGTGGCATATATATCTACGAGCGTTCATGCTATATTGGTGGAGTGCTACTCATGACCATGTAGATGGACACCTACCTTGTGCATGGTGATGAACCTATCATACGGTCTCAATGTGACTATTTCAAGAGCCAAAACTTCAACAAGTATGTCCATATTGATCTCTACTCGGGTAGACCTTGTTGATTGTTCCACTCTCTATCTCGCTCCTTGCAACTCCTTAGCCATGTGCTTATTTTCTGCTATCAAGAACTTAAAACTTGATCTCGTGGCTTCCAAATAGGCCTTTGTAGCATCAAGAAAGGCATTTGGATGTCCCCATACATCTCACACAATCACTCATTCTTCAAATTGCACAGGCGATGCATGCTCATCGAGGGTGCACACTCTATGTTCTCGGACAACTATGTGTTGTGACTCATCAAAGGCTATGTTTACACCTTTGTTCCCAGTTAGTCCTCAAAGAGAATGGTATCCCATTGTTCACTCGGGACTTTCTCTGTTGTTGGAGATGGCGAAGCCTATGGAGTGGCCTCGGTTTATTTTGGCATGAGGTCAGTATCTTGATCCTATTTGATGGAACATCTACATGTCCATCAATGCTACTATATGTTCCTCCTATGGAGAAGGTTCCTATTCCAATGGTTACTCACCCTATTCCTAATTTTCTTCTCGTTCAGATTCTTCAACCTATATCAGTGTAGTTTGTGTTGTTTGTGTGCTTTGTAGTTCCTCCTGTTCCTGTTCGTATCCCTGTTCATGCTCATGTTGCACTTCCTTATCTCTTCTGCACAACTTTTGTTCTTCTTTGAGCTTTTGTTAGATTTCCTACAACATCCTCTCTGCATCTTCCAGCCTTTGCTTTCCTCTCTTTCTTTTTGTTATCCTCCCATCATGTTGTCAAATCTTCGTGTTTATCTCCAAAGATAGCTTTTGGACAAGTGGATCTTCCTTAACCTTGTAGCTTTGCTCCATCTCCGTGGTTTAGAAAATCTTCCTCTTGCGTTTATCTTGCACAAGTTTGCTTCTTGTTGCTATTGTTGTTGCTTCTCCATGTGGTGTTGTTGCCTTGAGTGTCACTAGCCACTCCATTGTAATGCTGACTAGTTCATTGAACCTAGACGACTTATAAGAATATCTCCATGGGTGTTCCAATGGCCAACGACACCCCCCATGGATCCAAGAATAGCACATTCTCACACTATTGTCCCTTGATAATCTATGTGGGTCATACAAGTTGAACAACTTGGTTCCGAAATTAAAATTTTTGAAGTATACCACCTCAACATCCACTTCTTTCAAACTCTTAGTCTCGTACAACTTAATTCACACATGAAGCATAAACGTTGGTGCCTTTTTCTTCCTGTGCAATCCAATTGATAACCTTGTCGAGATGTGGTATGCAACAACCTGCATGACCAACTTGTCTGTGGCAAACCTTGGAAACACATGCAGAGCTTTCTTCGTGCTATACATCCTCATGAAGCAGCCCTCAGGTGAGGCATACCAATTTGTAATTTTCAACAATGACTTGTTGGATGTGGAGATAGATTATCTTTTTTATTCAGACCTATCGCCATATTGGACATGAGTTCGTACTGGGGCAGAAACACCGCCCTTTTTGCATGCCATTTTAGCACTTAAATCCGCCTCAAGCTGAAGGAAGGAAAAATTTAGGGTAACCACAAACCACGCTAAGTGTGGTAGCTAGCCCTACCAGAACAGGAGAGGACTCTCTCTGGGTCACACTCAGTGAATAGATGAACGAGAAGGATTGAGATGGCTTTCAAACGAATTATTTATCTTAGGCTAGTAAGTGAAAATTAAAATAATGAATGATTTTTGTGAATGACTGTGTTTCTGGGATGTTATGTGACCACTTGAATTCAATGAACAGATAATTTAACATTAAGGTACAAATTATGTCTTGAGGCAAGGTAGGTTGAAAGCATAGCAATTTAGTTTTGAAATATGGCGGAATGGAAAGGTTGATTAAGAAGTTGAAAAGGGCATGGGTCGCATGAATCCTTTTCAAACAGAAGAATGAACACTGTATATGAAAATTTCCCACAGGTAGAGCAACAAAATTGAATTCTACACGATCTCACTCGAAAAATTTCACCAGAAATGGATACAAATGAAACTATGGAACATAACAAAGAAATGGAGAGATTTATCAAGAAGGTGAAAAGGGCATGGAAAACATGAATCCTTTTCAACAGAAGAATGAAACACTGCACATCAAATTTTCCCACAGGTAGAGCAATAAAATTGAATTCTACCTGATCTCACTTGAAAAATTTCACCATAAATGAATGCAAAGTGGAATACAAAACATAACAAGGTACATATGCAACATAAGAGAAACACTTGCTATACTCACAACCATAGGAATCTCATGAAACAGAGCCGCTGCCTTTCATTAATTCTCTGTAAAAATATATAATGCAGAAACAAAGTTTCTTTCCCACAGTCTCCCAGAAGTTGCAAGTTAACCAACCAACTTGCTTTGCAAATGGTTTGCATACAATATATAGAATGTGCTATGAAGAGATAGAATGACCAAGGGTCACCAAATGAAGGTGGAGATCAAACCATCAGCTACAGGTGTAGCACCACAAACATGAAAAATGGCTTGGGTAACCCTTTGCCTTCTTTTGCCACTTGTATAACTGACCATATGGAGTGAAGATATTTATAAAACCACTGCGCTCCTCCTCCTCTGCATCACGCTATGTTCCAGGTGACTTATGGAGGCCTTTCTGATGTCCATATTTTGCGCACGATATCTGCTAGAAAGCCTATCTTTTTTACTTTCCAACCCCACCAACACTCTTTTATTTGGAGTTCATTTTCCCTGTCAAACATCAAATCTCCCAAGACTGGTCAAACTGTGCAGGATGAGGCTGCCTCAAGGTAGAGTGATGTTGCGGGCAACTTTTGAATATTGTTCTCAACCTCAAATTGAGCTCATGATAGCTCATTGGAAAGCTTTGTGTTCCTACTTTCTAACCCAACTAGAATTTTTCAATTTGGAGTTTATTTGGGCTGCCAAAGATCAAATCTCCCAAGACTGGGCGAACTGCGCCAAATGAGGCTACCTAAAGGCAGAGTGTTGTTACAGTCAACTTTTGAATGCCTTCCTCAACTCCAAATTGAGCTCATGATAGCTCATTGGAAATCCCTTTGTGTCTAATTATTTTTGAGATTATCAAGAAAGTCATTTGGCCAACCGATCTAGGAGAAAACTTGATTTTCCCGAGGTCATTCCATAGGTGCATCAATTCTCCTGAGACAATTGTATTTTTGACATTTTTTCATAACCATGACACCTGTGTAAAACGTGAAGGGTTATTTTCTTCCCTGGTCAGTTTTCAACAAAAACCTCTCTTTGTTTTCCGAAATTCATCGTCAATTTCTCAAAAACCTCATTTGAGTGAAACATATCCCGATGTGTGTGACAAAGGATTCGCCAAAATGAAGTGAAATGAAGGGGATAGGGAGCTTCTAAATTCTCGAGGAAATTTTGGGAAGTATAGAGGGATGTTAGGAAGTAGGGGAAAGTGGAATCTCAGAAATTGAGTGAGGGGAAGGGGTCCAAAAAGGAAAAACACAGGCCCAACCATAGAAAATTGCCAGGTTGTAGCAAGCAACTAGGGTTTGTATGAAAATGAGGAATTTGTGGGATCTCAGTTATGGGAAGTGTCTGATAAGGTATGTTATGGATAGGGGAAGGTGTATGAACATTAGGATATAAGTTTTTCCCATGATTTGACCATCCAAGAGAAATTAGCTTCAAAACCCTAGGAGAAGGAAATGAACCTTGCCTAGGCACAACTGAAACATGAACAAGGTGTGAAATGACCCAATGGAACTTGACATGATGATGAAAACCCTTTAAGTGATGGTAGACTCAGCTGAATAGTGACATAGAATGTCATTTGGACAACTTTGACAAGGGTAAAATCATACCCCAGACCTAATGCCTAGTGACCAAATTTTAATTGAAGACTCACTGAAATGATAAAATTTGACCTTAACACCTTAAAATCACTTGTGTGAGAGAATGTTTGATCACTGGAGGAAGGTTGCAAAGACTGACTCTAACATTGGCTCCAATGGGGGATGGTAGCTCCTTGGAGGTGCCAAGAACAACAGACCTTTGGGTGAGCAGACAATGCCTTCGTCCATTGGGCTATGGAGTCCATTATTTTGACAAAACAACATGACTCAATTTATTAACTGAAACTTGACTCAAACTGACTCAATGCAAACTGACATGACTAAAAAAACTTGACTCTAAACTTAAAACTTGAAGCTTGGTGGTAGAGCATGACCACCTATATTTCTTACAAGACTATATATCATCAAACTATATAAAATTGCCAATGTAACCAATCAAGAAGATGGCTTCTTGATTGATTCTTCTGGTCAATAATTGATATTGGTAACTGGGCATCCAAAAACATAATTGGCCATAATTTCCTTCATCACTGAATACTGCAAGAATGACCTTCACTGCTGTCTGCAACAAATCTGCCATTGGATCATGAAAAACATGAACATTTACCTCCTACTGAAGAAACAAGATGTCTTTTTATTTTGATTCTAATATTCCTTCATAATGTACTTCAGAAAAAGTATGTTCCTGGTCCTCAAAAATTTCTAAACAGGCAGATGAGTGGATTTCCTCTTCAAAAAACATTTCAAGACATGACACATATGAAGAAGAATCTGAATGGCAATTTTGATTGCTCTGGTCTTCTACAGTCTGAATATATTTTTGATCATCTTGACATGATATGATAGCCATATTCTCATTACATTCATCACATTCATCAATCATGAGAAAAGCAACTTCGGATGATTCTTGAAACCCAACGCTAACATTTTTATCATCTACCATACATTCATCCAAAGAAATCTTTTCACTTACTTGAACAAAGTTCTCATTTTGCTGTCCATGAGCTGATTGGATTACCTGTTCATGAATGACATGAGAACATTTGGAACCAAAAATTTGTCTTCTCCTATGGAAAAATCTGAAACGACACTTTTTATTTCATCACGTTTAGCCATATGGAATTCTTCAACTTGTTGATCTATTAAGATGTTCACCGAACTGTCATCCGTTTCAAAAGAGGAAGTAGTTTCACCAACACTTTCTTGACCATGTGTGCACTGCAAATCTGCTTTAGCTTGAGCTGGAACATGACCTTGCAAGAGCTGATCTATCTCTTCTTTAGACAAAGGAGATAAGACCCTTTGTTTCCTTTTGCTCAAACAATGATTCTCTTCAATATTTTCAAGCGAAGGAGTATATAAATTTTCCTCATACTGCTGATCCATTTCATGTAATTCATGTTGACTGTCAAGATGCAAAATTCCTTCATTTTCCACTGTACTACAATCTTGGTCATGCTGCAAATTTTCATGATCGTCTTTATGTTGCTGAAAGGGAATTTCATACTGGGCTTCCATGATCCAATGATCCAGAAAAATTATCCTCCCCATAATATTTCTCAAGGCTCTCAATAAAACCATAAGCATGCTTGCAACAATCATGAACTAGATTCAATTATGGATAAGAGTATTTATATCTTTCGATGAACATGTCATGAAAATCCTTTAGACTGTAAATACAAGCAACGGGAAAATTTTCATACCAAGATTGGGCTTTACCTTCTAGAGTGGCCATGAATATCTTCATTAAGCAATCTTTAGGAAAATCAACATTCAACTTGCGAATATGCATGTGACATCGAACTAGATGTAAAGTAGCGTCCTTCTTACCATCATCTTTAAACATAGGCAGATTCTTTGACCAATCTACCTTCGGAATTTTATTTGGGAAGCCTAGGATGTGATCTCGGCTCATGGGAGCGTATCTTCTTGCAATCTGATCCATCCTTGAAAACATATCGAAGCTATTGACGTATCTGCAGTGGAGTCACCATGAAGCACCCATTGTTCATTTCTTCAGTGAATGGAGTCGCCAGGTGAATGATTTTAGCTGTCTTCTGTCTGATCGTTGTCCATCATCAACCACCAGAGCTGAACTTGAGATATGTCCTAGGGCAAGACAATCTTCAAGCAAACAATTTTCTTCCCCAGTATGGTCGCCACTATGTTAGCACCTAAATACGCCTCAGGCTGAAGGAAGGCAAAATTCAAGGTAACCACAAACCACGCTTAGTCTGGTAGCTAGCCCCACCAGAACAGGAGAGGGCTCTCTCCGGGTCACACTCAGTGAATAGATGAACGAGAAGGACTGAGATGACTTTCAAACGAACTATTTAACTTAGGCTAGTAAGTGAAAATGAAAATAATGAATGATTTTTTTGAATGACTGTGTTTCTGGGATGTTATGGGACCACTCGAATTCAATGAACAGAGAATTTAACATGAAGGTACAAATTATTTCATTAGGCAAGGTACGCTGAAAGCATAGAAATTTGGTTTTGAAATATGGCGGAATGGAAAGATTGATTAAGAAGTTGAAAAGGGCATGGGCCACATGAATCCTTTTCAAACAGAAGAATGAACACTGTATATGAAATTTTCCCATAGGTAGAGCAACATAATTGAATTCTACCTGATCTCACTCGAAAAATTTCACCATAAATGGATACAAATGAAACTATGGAACATAACAAAGAAATGGAGAGACTGATCAAGAAGGTGAAAAGGGCATGGACAACATGAATCCTTTTCAACAGAAGAATGAAACATTGCACATGAAATTTTCCCACACGTAGAGAAATAAAATTGAATTCTACCTGATCTCACTCGAAAAATTTCACCAGAAATGAATGCGAAATAAAATATAAAACATAACAAGATACATATGCAACATAAGACAAACACTTGCTATACTCACAACCACAGGAATCTCATGAAACAGAGCCGCTGCCTTTCATTAATTCTCTGTAAAAATATACAATGCAGAAACAAAGATTCTTTCCCACAGTCTCCCAGAAGTTACAAGACAACGAACCAACTTGCTTTGCAAATGGTTTGAATACAATATATAGAATGTGCTATGAAGAGATAGAACGACCAAGGGTCACCAAATGAAGGTGGAGAGCCAACCATCATCTACAGGTGTAGCACCACAAACATGAAAAATGGGTTGGGTAACCCTTTGCTTTCCTTTGCCACTTGTATAACTGACCATATGGAGTGAAGATATTTATAAAACTGTCTTGCTCCTCCTCCTGGGCATCATGCTCTTTTCCAGGTGACTCTTGGAGGCCTTCCCGATGTCCAAATTGAGTGTAGGATAGCTTATTCAAAAGTCTGTCCTGTTTACTTTCCAACCCCACCGGTCAAATCTCCCAAGACTGGTCAAACTGTGCCAGATGAGGTTGCCTCAAGGCAGAGTGCTGTTGCGGGAAAGTTTGTAATGTTTTTCTCAACCTAACATTGAGTTTATGATAGCCCACTGGAAATCTCTATGTGTCTACTTTCCAACCCAACTGGAATTTTTCAATTTGGAGTTCATTTGGTCTGTCAAAAATCAAATTGCCCAAGACTGGTCGAACTGTGTCAAATGAGGCTGCCTAAAGACAGAGTGTTGTTACAGTCAACTTTTGAATGCCTTCCTCAACTCTAAATTGAGCTCATGATAGCTCATTGAAAGGCTATTTGTGTCTAGTTAATTTTTTTATCATCAAGAAACTCATTTGGCCAATCGAGCTAGGAGAAAACTTGATTTTCCCGAAGTCATTCTAGAGGTGCATCTATTCTCCCGAGACAATTGTATTTTTGACAGTTCTTCATAACCATGACACCTTTGTAAAAAGTGAAGGATGTCTTTCTTCCCTGGTCTATTGTTGACAAAACCCTCTCCATGTTTTCCCAAATTCATCTTCGATTGCTCAGAAACCTTATTTGAGTGAAACATATCCTGACGTGTGGGACAAGGGATTTGCAAAAATGAAGCGAAATAAAGGGGATAGGGAGCTTCTAAATTCTTGAGGAAATTTTGGTAAGTATGGAGGGATGTTAAGAAGTAGGGGAAAGTGGAATATCAGAAATTGAGTGAGGGAAAGGGGTCCAAAAAGGCAAAACACAGGCCCAAGCATAGAAAATTGCCAAGTTGTAGCAAGGAACTAGGGTTTGTAAGAAAATGAAGAAATTGGGGGATCTTAGTGATGGGAAGTGTCTGATAAGGTATTTTATGGATAGGGGAAGGTGTATGAACATCAGGATACAAGTTTTTCCCATGATTTAACCATCCAAGAGAAATTAGCTTCAAAACCCTAGGAGAGGGAAATGAACCTTGCCTGGGCACAACTGAAACATGAACAAGGCATGAAATGACCCAATGGAACTTGACATGATGATGAAAACCCTTTAAATGATGGTAGACTCAGCTGAATAATGACATAGAATGTCATTTGGACAACTTTGACAAGGGTAAAATCAAACCCCAGACCTAATGCCTAGTGACCAAATTTTTCTTGAAGACACACTGAAATGATAAAATTTGACCTTAACACCTTAAAATCACTTGTGTGAGAGAATGTTTGATCACTGGAGGAAGGCTGCAAAGGTTGACTCTAACATTGGTTCCAATGGGCGATGGTAGCTCCTTAGAGGTGCCAAGAATAGTAGATATTTGGGTGAGCAAACAATGCCTTCGTCCATTAGGCTATGGAGTCCATTATTTTGACAAACCAACATGACTCAATTTATTAATTGAAACTTGACTCAAACTGACTCAATGCAAACTGACATGACTAAACAAACTTGACTCTAAACTTAAAACTTGAAGCTTGGTGGTAGAGCATGACCACCTTTATTTCTTACAAGACTATATATCATCAAACTATATCAAACTGCCAATGTAACCAATCAAGAAGATGGCTTCTTGACTGATTCTTCCGATCATATCTTCTGGTAATTAATTGATATTGGTAACTCGGCATCCAAAAACATATTTGGCCATAATTTCCTTCATCATTGAATACTGCAATAATGACCTTCACTATTGTCTGCAACAAATCTACCATTGGATCATGAAAAACATGAACATTTACCTCCTACTGAAGAAACAAGATGTCCTTTTCTTTTGATTCTGATCTTCCTTCATAATGTACTTCAGAAAAAGTATGTTATTGGTCCTCAAAAATTTCTAAACAAGCAGATGAGTGGATTTCCTCTTCAAAAATTATTTCAAGACATGAGACATATGAAGAAGAATCTCAATGGAAATTTTGATTGCTCTGGTCTTCTACAGTCTGAATATATTTTTTATCATCTTGACATGATATGATAGCCATATTCTCATTACATTCATCGCATTCATCAATCATGAGAAAAGAAACTTCGGATGATTCTTGAAACCCAACGCTAACATTTTTATCATCTACCGTATATTCATCCAAAGAAATCTTTTCACTTACTTGAACAAAGTTCTCATCTTGCTGTCCATGAGCTGATTGGATTACCTCTTCATGAATGACATGAGAACATTTGGACCCAAAAATTTGTCTTCTCCTATGGACAAATATGAAACGACACTTTTTCTTTCATCACTTTCAGCCATATGGAATTCTTCAACTTGCTGATCTATTAAGATGTTCAGCAGACTGTCATCCTTTTCAAAAGAGGAAGTAGTTTCACCAACACTTTCTTGACCATGTGTGCATTGCAAATTTGCTTTAGCTTGAGCTAGAACATGACCTTGCAAGAGCTGATCTATCTCTTCTTCAAACAAAGTAGATAAGACCCTTTTTTTCCTTTTGCTCAAATAGTGATTGTCTTCAATATTTTCAAGTGAAGGAGTATGTAAATTTTCCTCATACTGCTGATCCATTTCAGGTAATTCATGTTGACTTTCAAGATGCAAAATTCCTTCATTTTCCACCATTCTACAATCTTGGTCATGTTGCAAATTTTCATGATTGTCTTTATGCTACAGAAAGGGAATTTCATACAAGGCTTCCATGATCCACTGATCCATAAAATTATCCTCCCCATAATATTTTTCAAGGCTCTCAATAAAACCATAAGCATGCTTGCAACAACATGAACTAGATTCAATGATGGATAAGAGTCTTTATATTGAACAAGTCATGAAAATCCTTTAGACTGTAAATACAAGCAGCAGGCAAATTTTCATAGCAAGATTGGGCTTTACCTTCTAGAGTGGCCATGAATATCTTCATTAAGCAATCTTCAAGAAAATCAACCTTCAACTTGAGAATATGCATGTGAAATCGAACTAGATCTAAAGCAACGTCCTTCTTACCATCATCATTTGGTGAGTCCTCCTGACCGTGTACTCACAATGCCCATGATTTATACGCTAGCAGCTTTCGTGGTGGTATGAACGATGTCTGTGTTAACGGAGGAGCTGGAATCCATGTCCATTATTACGTTGGCCAACATCCAAGCATGATCTACATCATGCGAACCATCACGCTCAACCAGCCATAAACAAAGTTTAAGAAACTTAGAAAGAAGATAAAAAATCACTTAAGATTTGCTGGCAAGAAAATCGGCACGTGCGGTGCGGTCCTTATGCAGCATTCCAATAAACAACTCTTTTACGGATTCCTATATACAGAATCACAACGGCAACAAATAACTCGGTTGCTCAAAAAAATATTTAAAAGAATTGTATTTGGAAAAAAAAATTGTATTTAAAAAAACTAGATATTTTATGTTAGATTTGTATTTTTTAATGGTTAAGATTATGTCTTTTTTTAAGAGATCATAGGTTCAAAACTAGAGGGGTAGAGTATGTATGTTTTTATAGACTTAGCAGTCAAATAGCTACAAGGAGGTGGGTCTCCTGTCCCACAAACAGTGGGGTCCCATACACCAATTTGATATCTGGCTTGGCTATGGCCTTAAAAATAGTTATTATTATTATGATTAAGGAATTTAGACTTCTGTGATCCATTACATTTGTTTAGAAACATTTTGGCGAAATCACATAATTGATCATTTGTCGACGCCTTTCGAACCAACTAGTGTGGTTCATGGTCAGGACAAGTCAAAGAAACATATCCAGTTTAGCGTGTTAAATAATCTAAGTAGAGACTCCAACGGCTAAAAAGACTAACGGCTATTTTTCAACTTAAGAACCCTAGTCAAACCTCCTTTAACTAAAATAATATAATATTCTTTATAATTATTAATTATATTTACGGAGTTCAGTAAACTGGGTAAAAAAATAAAACAGAACAGTGGTTAGATATAAATTATTCTATTTATTTATTTAAATTATTAATAATATATAATTATTAATATTTTCCATACCTAATATATAACATATTTTAACGTTAAGTAATTATATTTTATATAAATTATTAAGAAAAAATAAAAAGTAAATTAGATCCATGGTTAGTGACCAAACTAAACCATTTAATTATTTAATATATATATATATATATATATATATATATATATATATATATATATATATTTTACAATACTTAACATTCTAATAATATTTTATTTAATGTTCATATATTATATATATATATATTAAATATAACCTAATAATAAAAATATCCATTTAAATATATTAATAGTATTTTTCAATACCTAACATTCCAATAACATTTTATTTAATGTTTGGATAAAATAATATACATATTTAGAAATTTTTTATATCTTACTTTATTTATTAAGGTTAGTTTAAATTAAGTTAGAATTAAATACAAATTAATTAAATAAATAAATGGAAAATTAATATTGAATAGTTACTAGAATGCATATTTTAATTCATTCATTAATTATAAATATATCTTTAAACATAGCATTAGGATGTTAAAATCTCAGGCTTATCGAAAGCTAAATAAATACCTTCCATTTTAAGGTAAGATCAATTACTATTAATCATAAGCTTACAAATAAAACATATTATGCTAAATATTCATAAGATGCCAACATTAAATAATCTCCGAATATATAGGGAAATAGAGGGGATTAAACCATAAGAAAGAAAATTAAAAAAAGAAGAAATCAAATCAAGAATAAAGCAAGAAAATAATCAACATACCCAAAAAAAACCACTCTTAAAAAAAGGAAGCACAAAGACCTAACCACGAAGTGACTACGAAAGTTAGGACGACAAGGCTGGGACTTTACATTATAAAAATTTCTCTAAACCATAACTTAAACGTGATTTAGTCTATTATTAATGTTTTACATATGGCTACATATTTTGTCAACCATTCGGAGGAGATTCTAATTATGGCATTACTTATATGAGAGTTTCTGATGTTTTACATCTTGCTACATATTTTGTCAACCATTCTGGGGAGATTCTAGTTATGGCATTACTTATGAGGGTTTCTGGGATAAAATTGTATACATGACAGGAGTGAAGGAAATTACCTGTCAGTAACTTCCCACTAATTATGGCATTACTCATGAGGGTTTCTGGGATAAAATTGTATACGTGAGAGGAGTGAAGGAAATTAACTGCAAGTAACTTCCCACTAATTATGGCAATACTTATGCGGGTTTCTGGGATAAAATGGGATAAAATTGTATACATGAGAGGAGTGAAGGAAATTACCTGTCAGTAACTTCCCATCTGGATAACACTGTCGGATAAAAAATAGGAGAATGCGATGGTGAACATTGTTTTGTGGTAAGGCTTGAACAAACTGTTCATGCCAAAAGAGTCAGCGGGTTTCTGGGATAAAATTGTATACATGAGAGGAGTGAAGGAAATTACCTGTCAGTAACTTCCCATGTGGATAACACTGTTGGATAAAAAATAGGTCAATGCGATGGTGAACATTGTTTTGTGGTAAGGCTTGAACAAACTCTTCAGCGATCAAAAGTTGTAGAAATGTAGTTGGACTTTGGAGTAGTTGATCCCGTGGTGGGAAAAGATTGCGAAAAATTCTCCGCACCAGCATTGAGTTCCAGCTGACAGCAGGAAGAGATCATTTGAATTATTTATATATATATATATATATATTATATAATTTTTTAATATTTGATTGATTAAGAAAGTTGATAAAAAAAAATTATTAAAAAAATAATAATTATTAAAAAATAAAATAACATATAAATATTTGTATTCTAAGTCACTGGTGTCATGAGAGTTTGAATTAATGGATGATTTAGGTAGATACAAAGATCAGGACTTGCATGTCTCACATATAAATAAGTTTGACAGAAGTTTGAAGATATTGTATATAGTGCTGACACTATGCTTTCGTATTGGAGCTCTGGTGGTGGCAGCCTTGGAAACCCAATACCGGAAGTTAAACTTTGTAGATTTTTTTGGTGAGGACATGCGTATGAACTAAATCGTCATCGCACAATAAGACCAAAACCTAATGAAACAATGAAATATTAAATAAACAA